>OV651816.1:17732826-17790326 GCA_927349885.1 Psylliodes chrysocephalus
GATATCGATCTCTATAATTTTTGTTTTTACATGATTTCTCTAAAATGGACCGTAATGGAAAAATTGGAGAAAAAGTATAACATTTAAATTTTTCAGCATTTTCATTGGCAATGAGTGTTTCGAGTTAGATATGGAAAATGTATATATTAAGTTAACCTCTAAATATTTACAAAGGTGCTACAATGGGTTGAACAAAATAACCAAAAAAGCCTGTAATAACTAGATAGGAAATCATGTGTTGGACACATCAGATTTTTTTTTATGTATGTTTAGCGATAATTATTTACCAACTCGCCCGATTTCTTTGATTCTTCTGTTGTTAGAAAGGAAGTGCATCAGGGGGTTCCCATCTGCACGATTTTAAGGACGGTTTTTTAAAATTACTTTTATAGATTAAAATATGTTTCACAGACAACAATATGAAAGTAATACAATATCTATACTTTATTTAAAATAATTTTGACACTGACGGCAATCATATTAATTTATGTACCTGTATTCCTATAGCAGACCGAAATCGTTCGTGATCATCAAGAATGTGGAAAGTCATAATTTAGGTGAACCAACAAATTTAACACACAATTCTGATTCTGATTTGGATAAACAATTCATTGTTCCAACAGTTCAAGGGACTGTATTTCTATATATTAAAAATATGGTGGATGCGCCGTTTTAATTTAACTGTATTTTGTTTGTATTTTTGAATACAGGTTCATCACAAAATATGGAAAATATAAAATATAAATAGTCTTTTTTGTTATTGAACTTCTTTATTTTTTAATTTAAAAGAAAATTGAGTTAGAAATATACTGGAAAAAAGTCAGTGACTTCTTGTATAAACAAAAATCTTTTTGTTTTTAAATATGTATACGTATATTTCACTATCTAGTAATTACATTTTTTTATATGTAAATTTAATAAGCGCTTAGCCGATTGGATTTAAAATTTCAATTATTACTGAAAACGAGTTGAATGCAAACATATGATTATAAACCCCCGAAAATGTTGTTGAGCATATTAAATACATTAAATAATCCGTTTAGAATGAGCCTCTCATCATTTCATATACCGATAATGACAGTGAATGGATGGATGCCATTTATTGAGATATTTTAAAACAAAGCATATTTAATAAACGAACATTAATAATGATGACGTGATGAATTAAAGGCATATTGGGAATGGGTTTTGTTAATGAAATATGCCGGATTATTGGTCAAAGCTGCAGCTATTATTAAAGATATTTGATAGATTATTAAACAAATACGTATAGCGACTAATTTAATCTAATGTATACAGGATGTTCCAAACAATATTAACACAAAATTAAAAATATAACAACATAAAAATAACCAATCAAAAGTTTTATTTCAAAAAGCAACGAATGAATTGGATTGGAAAAAATAAAAACAAAATTCCATTAGAGACGACCTGAAAACCAAACCATTATTAAAAATCTACTCGAAAGAGGAAAACCTAAAAACAAACATGATCAAAATGAGATTTAATTGATTACAGTACTAAAAACTGAACCCTTCATCCCAAAGGACTTGATTGTTTTAAGTACACCCTTATTTCAGTTCTTTTTAGCACATTTTAAAGTGTTCATTTATGTATAATAGCAAACATAGTTTGTTTTATATAACCATTTACGAAATGCTCTATTTTATTTAACGGTTGAATATTTGCGGGACAAGCAGAACGAGATCCCGAAAAATTAATAAGACATACAAAACGCCATTTCGTACGTAAAATATTGTTTCTAATTTTGACTAGATTATTTATAAAATTGTGTTTAGTAAAACATTACTAACATCTATACAACCAATAATTTTGTGCATAACTTCATTCATTTTATTTACATATTTATTTAAAAAAATAGAAAAATATAAAATTTATTTTACTTGTTTGCTTATTAAAGTTATTTAGATTTTCCGAAAGTGAGTTATTTTGGAACAAAAAATAAGAACTAGAACAGAATTAATACTAGGTTGTAAGTTCACTAACAAAATCTATTTTTATATAACCATCCTTCCTGTTAACTTTCAATAAAATGTATATTGATTTAAAATCAAAAACGGTTTATTTTTATTTCTTTTCGCAACTGATGACAATACATTTTTCGTAATCAGTTACATGATGTATAACTTTATGCGGCTGGTCGCATAAAGTGGATTATTTTGACACTTGCTGTGATTACAAAAAATGTCACTGTATATGTCTTAATTATAAAAAAACAATAATGTAATACAAAAAAAAAATAATTATATTAATATAGAACGAACTGCTTAACCATAGTGTGTTACAGAATAAAATAAACGGTTGAATATTTGGCAATAATAGGATTTATTTAGGATTAATTTAACATAAACTGCGTACCCGAAACCTAAAATAAATTCTACCTTACAATATATCTAGTGAATTATTTCATAATTTTATTATTTGTTAACTTCCATTAAAATTTCCTTACTATTTCAAACTTGAGAATCCATGTAGATTTTAAACTTGAGAATCCATGTAGATTTCAAACTTAAGAACCCATGTAGAATATATCTAGAAGGGAAGAGGACATAAATACATAACTTTACTATTTATTACATTTTAAAACAGCTTTAAATTATTTCAAAAGGTAATCAAATTATTAAATTAGTTTTGTTTACATTTTCATAAAATTCAAATGTCATAAGTCATTAAAGTCGATTTTATTGAATGACCATTACAATGAATGATTAATAATACGAATTAAATAATCATTTATTCATCTTCCAGTTAGTTCTAAAAAATATACTAGAACTAGACTCTTTATTAAAACGTTTTGTCTTTGTCCATCAACTAGATTAAACATAAGTTAGTCTCTTTCAAGTATTGGAACTTATAAACTGACAAACTATTTAATAATTTGGAGGGTCTTATCAAAAGGGAACATGCCATTTTGTTCTTCTTATGAGAGCTTTCGTCGAGAACAAGTGACAAAATTTTTGTGAATTTTTCCAAAAGTTCTACGATTCTAAAGATCCGAATTGTTCTATTATATAGAAATTCGACAACCAAGAGTTGGATTTAGTCTCGCGATTTGTAAAACTTCCAGAAACTTTTGATCAAGAGGCCCTGAACAAATTTATTAATCTTAGAGGCCACACCCCACCGCATGTACTTTAAATAAAGACTTATTAATGACAATTACGTTTCTCTCTTTCAGGCCTTTTTTCCTTTTATTTCTTAAATTTATATATTATTACCATAATTATTGTATATCACTTCTGGTGTTATACTCCTCTGTAAACGTAGCCTTCGGAGACATATTCATCCAGACCATCCACAGGAAATCATTAACTGGTCTGGTCTTATATGTCCCTAGTCTCATCCCCTTGCAGACAGCTTCAGTTACTAGCCACGGGATTCCGGATTGGGTTATTGGACATTGAAACAACCAGAAACCGCGTGATATATTTTAAGAAATATTAAGCTAATCCATTTTGTACATAATTTATTTGTAAATTTTTATCAAGTTTATTAATTAGTTCATAAGCATAAACTTAGCATATCTAAGTAATATATTGAACTTGCCCGATTATTACAAGCACATTCTGAATGCTTTATAAAATATTTGATTATGAATCACGCTGTACACCGAAAATAAGCATATTTAAGTTCCACCTGAAAATACTGACTCAAACTTTATCGCAATATATTAATAATAATAATTATAATCTGTAAATACCTCACTTTGCAATATTCGATATTAAAGTTATTCTCCCTTTTAACCACAATTATTCATTTGTAAAGATGTTTGTGACATTTAAATTTCTGTAACTTAACCTCACAATTTTCAACGTGACAAAACCAGGAAAAAGATAAAAAGAAGACTGTCCCAGTCCAGGAAATCAATTTAAATAAAACCACATGAGATAATCGATTAGTTTTATTTTAGTTATCCCTTTAAATACCCAACCCCTGAGATATTTAATATCGCCTTATTATAGGTCAAATACACATAAAATTTGTTTTTATCAAATTTTAAATTCTAACTCCCTTTACATGTGTATCAAATGCTACGCAGATTTCATATCGATGAATACAGAAGTACCACTAGCTAGCTCAAATAAATTAAACACTGTAACACAACCCCTAACGCCGCCTCTGTACTCTCGTAGCAGCTCCCGTGAGTGCGACGCCTAACGAATGACAGAGAGAGTGAAGTTTGCCGCGATCAATACAGATCGATTTACTTTACTTTATTTGTTACAATTACTAATTATCCAAATATAATCAACTTAATACAGTGCTTTATTTAATTATCCGTAACATCCAATATCCATGTTACAAAATCTGGCAACCCAACTGTGAGGCCGAACTTATCGAAAATTAAAAACTTTCGCATTCGTGACAAAAACTGTACTGTAAACTACGTGTATTAAGTGAAAAAACTATTTGTGTAAATATCTGTAGTGATACGATTAATTCTGCAATTTGGTGAGTCTATTCCAATTTATTCTCAGAATTATTCAGCTTGTAGCTTGTGTAGACCTGAAAACAGTTATTCGTAGAAGACATTGACTGCGGTATTTTTATCATTTCCTAGTGCAAGTACCAAAGGCCTTATGAGCAGATAGCAGATACTAAGATAGCTAGTGGATAATAATCAGTAGTTGCATTTTTATATAAATTTTTCGGCATAACCTCAATACATTTCCCGCTAAAGGTGTCATTGCAAACATTCGCGCTTTGTCACAGAACAGCAATTACAGAATCGACATTCTGTCAACTGTCAATCGTGAATTATCGCTCAGGAACTCCGACGTTGCCACGTTTCGAACTTTATCAATAATTGTACCTCGCGCCGTTGCCGGACTGTCTGAAATATCGCAGTTTTGTAGATTTCGTACATTTCGAACTTTCTCAACAAAATACTAGTGCGTCGCGGTGTTGCCGGACTTTCGGAAATATAAAATGGCTCCTAAAAAACCTAATGAACCAGAAGGAGGTGTGGATATCGGTCCTAGTACTGTCACCATGTCGACGGAACAAATTTAGCAGTTGCTTAACGTGCTAAAAGACACTTCGGTACAAAGTGCTATAGATATTCAGCGTTCCTTGACACCGGCACCAATACAGACTCCACAGACTAACGGAAACTTCGCGAAGTGTACCGCACGCTTTACTGGATCAGATACAGCAAATGTTGACGCGTTTCTGGACAACGTCATAACTTATAAAGACATTTCTAACGTATCGGACGATAACGCGCTCCGCGAACTCTCGATGCTCCTCGAAGACCAGGCAAGCACTTGGTGGCTAGGAGTTAAAACATCCATAAATACTTATGATGACGCAGTTACCGCGCTCACAGACGCTTTTTCTCGTAAACTGCCGCCTCATGTAGTGTTCCGTAAAATATACTCCCGGGAACAAAGTGATAATGAATCAACAGAAGTGTTCGTTTGTCGCTTTCGTGCTCTTCTAGCACAGCTACCATATACCTTGCAAAATGAAGAACAAATTAACATTATTTATGGTGTACTGTTCCGCAAAATTCGAAAGAGACTTGTTCGCAGCGAAATAACAAATTTTTCCGAATTGCTTACGCGTGCTCGCGATATTGAACGTTCGTTGCATGAATCGGTCGATACAGTGGCCATTCCCAAACCAAAGGACACCAGTGCGCAGAAACCACGACCACGTTGCTCCTTCTGCAAGAATTTCGGGCATGTGATAGACGAATGCAAAAAGTTACAGAGGAAACAAAATCCAAGTGCAAATACTCCTCCTGTCAAATCGGAGCCTAACACCCCGATGAGACCTAAACCAACACTGTCGTGTTACGGATGCGGAAACCCAGGGTATGTACGAGGTAACTGTCCTACTTGCAAACCCAAGAATTTTCCATCGTCCTCAGTCAACGCTACCGAATTTTTATGCACCAACACGTCTCAACCCTCACCAATGACACGTCCCCTAGTGGCTATCGAAATAATTGGACACTTTGGAATGTCAATTATCGACACTGGAGTTAAATCTAGTATCGCTGGATCGACGCTGACAAAACTACTTTTAAAAGAAAATATTCCATATACCTCTCAATATATAACATTGACGTTAGCAGATGGAAAAGAACGCCAGGTTAAAACCTACGCATTTGACACTACAATCACGATTCAAGGTAGACATATACCCATTAAATTTATTTCGGTACCAAGTTACTCTGGTAATTGCACTCTCCTTGGAGTCAATTTCATCGCAGAAGCCCAAATTATTTTGGATATACCGAAGTCCGTATGGTTCTTCAAAGACGTGCCTAATGAACAATACCGATTTGAAGATGAACCTACGCATCTACCTGGTACGGAATCGGTGCAATTTATTGATATTTCCGTACGAGATAACGAGGGATTGAACCTAAACTTTGTAGAAAGGGAAAATTTGAACGATATGTTACTTAAACATGAGCGAGTGTTCCAAAGTAGAGGTGAACCTACTCCTTTTGCAGAACATACAATTCAACTTCTAGATGATACCCCAGTTGCCGTTCCCCCTTACAGGTTATCTGAACCTAAAAAAACAGAACTAAAAGTCGAGTTAGATCAACTTCTGGAAAGTGGAACAATAGAAGAATGTGAGTCACCGTATGCTGCCCCTGTTGTGCTCGTGCCCAAAAAAAGACGGTGGAATGCGCTTAACTGTTGATTACCAAGGCCTGAACGCTAAGACTCGTGCAGACAGATATCCCCTACCAAGGATCGACGATCTATTACACGCTACCAGGAAAACTAATCATATGACGACTTTAGATTTGAAGTCTGGCTATCACCAGATACTTGTAAAACCATCCGATCGTGACAAAACTGCATTCGTTACGCCATTTGGAATGTTTAGATTCAATCGCATGCCCTTCGGCCTAAGGAACTACGTTTCAGAGGCTAATTGACCGTTTCCGTGCTGGCCTGCCCAATGTATTTATCCTGGCATATCTCGATGACCTTATAATATTATCTCATTCCTTTTCCGACCATCTAAATGATCTTGATGCCATTTTTCAACGCCTTGATTTATTTAAGCTCCATTTAAATCGTCAGAAATGCACTTTTGCCTGCTCCTCTGTTAAGTATTTGGGACACCTTATCACTCCCCATAGCCTAGAGCCCGATCCAACCAAAGTCCATGCTATTTGGGACAAGCCTGAACCCAACTATGTCAAACAGTTACTGACTTTTCTGCAAACATGTTCTTGGTTCCGGAGATTCATTGATAATTTTGCTGCTGTTTCCAAACCCTTAACTGACCTTACCAAGAAGAATGTCATTTGGAAGTGGGACATCGAGCATCAGCAAGCTTTTCTAAAACTTAAACAACTTCTGAGCTCCTATCCTATTCTAAGACAAGCTGATCCAAAACTACCCTATGTACTGAGAACCGATAGTAGTTCCTATGCTCTTGGCGCATGTCTACTCCAGGGGGAGGGACATGACGAACGTCCCGTCGAATATGCAAGCCGCCTCCTCACCCCGGCCGAAAAGAATTATTCTACTACCGAGAGAGAAGCTGCCCAAGATCGAGCGAAAGCCTCCGCCGATAGACATCAACGTGCTGATGCCCACCAACCAGGAGATAAAGTAATGAGAGACACTCATGCACTCAGTAGTACTAAGGATGCGTTTACTTTAAAATTCGCACCTAAGAGGGACCGTATCTAATTACCAAAGTAATCACTTCGACAACCTACGAAGTAGCCGCTATTACTAATCCGGAAGTTACCTTAGGCAAATACCATATATCGGCCTTGACGAGATATCGTGAACCAAGTCACGACTGTATTCCTTCCAGACCCTTGCGGAAAAGAGGTAGACCACCTCTCAACCATGGACAGTCCCTTGTCCCCGAATCTGAGCCGGAGATATTACCCTCGACGATGAACACACTGAAGAAAGTTGTGTGACCCCAGAAGAGACGTCTGACCTTACGACTGAGACAGAGCGCTCTGTCAGAAGACGGACCCCAAGGGCCCCTTGTGCTTGTTGCACCGACGATCCACCCTTTATTAATATCTTGCCTCAAACTCCTCATGGTACGTCTGATGCAAAGGGGGAGACTTTGTAACACGACCCCTAACGCCGCCTCTGTACTCTCGTAGCAGCTCCCGTGAGTGCGACGCCTAACGAATGACAGAGAGAGTGAAGTTTGCCGCGATCAATACAGATCGATTTGACTCTTGTTCAATTTACTTTATTTTAATTGTTACAATTACTAATTATCCAAATATAATCAAATTAATTCAGTGCTTTATTTAATTATCGGTAACATCCAATATCCACGTTACAACACTTTATTTCTTCAGCAAGATATATGTCTTCAAGGTATGTCTTTAACGTGTGAACGAATAAAAAATTAGAAAAGATACAATTACAACCAAAAGCAGTGATAACAACCAGTAGCGTACTTATATAAAGCAGCGTGAAGTTAATTAAATATTAAATGGAAAGGAAACAAAAGCAGTTAAATAGACCCAAGGTGTATCGATACTAATTAGTTTGCACTGGTGGTAAGCTAAATAAATATTATTAAATTAGTTTTAATTAGTTAACTATTATATTAATCCGTGTTTATATAATGTAGTCCTTAACACTAAATACCGCTTTCAGGTGTGTGAAGAATAAGAGGAAAGATCTTACTTGATTAACATATAGCCCAGGTTACCACTACCAAGCCAAATCACGTTGGAGCCTCTGGTTCCGGTTCTATAGGAAAAAGAGAAAGAAAAGAGGCCTAAGTGCAAAACAAAGCCTACTTTATACTTTAGGAAAAGTTAATTACTCACCACAGGTGTAATTGGACCTAAAATGTGTATAATGTTGTTCCGCAATCTGGGAGATTAAAACGAATCAAACAAAGTGATTAGTTTTCCTTTAGAAAACTACTTTCCAATCTAAATATTTTTCTAGGAACTAGCTTAAAATCTGAAAATCAAATAAACACTCTTGAAGAAAAATCGCGGGAAAATCGGAAACAAAATAAGAGATTATTTATGGCAAAACTAACTGTCAACCCTTTTCCTAGAAAGTTTCTAGCCAGTGCAGTGGTCGTAACTACTGGAATATGTTACACACACTAAGTTTACGAATCTAAAAAAAAAAGAAGAAATTAAATATCAAATTTGATGAAATAAATATTATTGAAATAATTGTGAAGATCCACAATAAAAGTTTGTAAATTAATGGTATATATAGTCCTTCTCCTTCCAATGAAAAAATATTCATAGATAACTTAACGGCATATTTAAAAAAACAGCAATAGCGTTGACTTCCACATTATAACAGATATAAATTTTGATATTTTAAATAAAGACAATAATAATAATGTATAAGATTACTTAAATACACTAAGGAAGAAAGATTTTTAAGTTACATAGATAAATATACAAGATCGTAGGAAACGAAAAATCATGTTAAATCATATTTTAATAAAAAAAATATAATAATATTTTAGTAATAATTGAAACCAATATCACAGATCACTTTTCTATAGAAAATACTTTATTCGTAACCAAAAATTGCAAACATTTTGTAAACAAATTGTAAATAAAATGGAACTAAAAGAAAATATTAAATTTAAAATTTGGGTCGACGTCTATAATTCAAAAGACACTAACACAAGCACTTCTTTGTTAAAAAATAAATTGAAATGTTGTATTGAAGTTGTACTAAACGGGGAAAATTAAAAAGAAATGAAATAAAAATTAAATCATGGATCAGTTCTGGACTTGTAAAATCAATTATAGAGAAAAACAGACTTTATAAAATATTGAAAAATAACGAAACAAAATAAACTCAACTTTAAAAATTATAGAAATCATTTAAATACTTTAATAAAATCAGCTAAACGGGAATATTTAAATAAAAAAATTAAGACTAATAAAAACATAAGCAAAAAATCTCTGGAAATGTATTGAAGAAATGTCAAATGGTCAATAAAACAAAGTAAAAATTTATCGAATTAAAACTATTTAAGGGACCGTGATTGCGAATCTTAAATTAATATCAAATACATTTTGTGAACACTATACAACAATTGGGGAAAAATGGCTACTAAAATATCTACATCGATGAATTTGAATATTACAATAAATCAAAATATTAAAAGTATATATTGTAATGATATGTATGTATAATTTAATTATTTTTAAGAAAATATTTTTTTTTAATATAAATTTGTTTTCTTAGTGTAGAAAATAATACCTTTCAGCTAGCTCATAAAATAAATTTATATTAGACGCCAATGACAATATTAATAATGTTATATAATAAGCACTTCAGAAACTTACCTATATAGGCCTATAACATTCCTTTTTTATTAAATTTGCACGAGACTCAGTTATTTGTTTAATATGTTATTACCTTTCATAAAATATTTATAGTTCTCAGGGATTTATAGTGGTTTCAAGAAGCAAATAAGAGATTGTCCCAATCTCCCTTATCAAATTTTGCGAAACTGCAATGATCTTCAAAATTAATCAATCAGTTATGCAACCAACAATACACATTTATTTGAAAAGTAAAAACCAAAGACAATACAGTTAAATAGACAATTAGGTTAGTCAAATATCAACTCATTCATTCGTTCTATCATACTTGATTAACGTAAGAACTTAAATTTAAATTATTACACAAAACCAGTTCATTCTCTACACAACTTGTAGTTCATATAGCCCGTAGTTATATGAGACCTGAATTGGTAACAATGTCCTTGAATATTTCTATTCGTGTTTAAGAAATATAACCTCAAACTACAATGATTGGTATATTGAATGAAGTTGTCTTGTATTAAAACTTTATATGTTCAAAAGGTAAGAAATATCAATTTAAATATAATTATACAGTCAATACCTTTAAGCATAATCACTGAGATTGTCCTTCTTGTCCTTTTTTCTTTGCAGGTCAATCACTAGCAGTAGGAATGCTGTATTCCCAGCCATGGTAAAGTTCTTCTCCAATAAAAACAAAGTCAATTTACCATCATCTGCTAAGATGCGGGATCTTTTATATGAAAAAAAACTGTCCTGTGACGCACTAAGCCGGCACAACGCACTTTTGAGGTGAGTAAATAAATACCTTGCTCTGACTATTTGTCAATTACAAATAAAATTTACAACTAGGTTTCTTTAATTTCTTGATAACTGATCGATTGATTCTTTTCTTTTATCATTTTACGGGATTCAAAAATTTTTCATACATTTCATCTTTAATCAATTTTCTACCACCAATTTTTTTTTAATCAACAACCCCTTAGTTACCAATTTTCATCAAGTAATAACTTTTTAAATTTAACCAATCAAAACGATTTGCTTCTAGTGATCTATTATTTATTTGATTTACTATTTTAACTAAAAGACTTTATTTAAAATATCACTGTCCGATTATTTTTGTGAAATTATTTCATACTATTGTTATTATAATTTCTTTATTCTGGTTGTCAATTTTTATTAATTTAGAAAAATCTTCTCATATAAAATCATGTTGGCAACAATTTTACCAATTTTTTGAAAATTGTCAAGTTTGTCAAACTTTCTTGATAAACTTGCTGTACAGGGTGATAATATAATTATTCGAGAAATTTTTTTTTTTTATTTTGATTATAATTTATTTTATTTTATTTTTAATGATTGTTATTTTATTTTAGGTAATGACACATAGATTTTCATGGAATCATATAAGTACAAGGCTTTATAAATTATAGAAACGAGTATTCTTTTAATCGCTCCATGAAAAATTAAGTTTCTGGTGGCTTTAATGCATTCTTACTGAAGGTAAATTTTTAATTTATGTTATTTTATCTAGCTAAGCATATCCTTTTCTACATGATATTTTATTACATTACAATATTTATCAAATACAAACAGTAAGAAAGTCTCAGAAGCGATAAACAGCCTTAAAAATAATAAAAAACCGGGTTTGGATAATATAAGTCTAAAATACTAAAGAAAATATACAATGAAAGAAATATCCTCAATATTGACCTTTCTAATAAATAAGTCCTTTAGTAATAGAAAATTTTCAGATCCTCTAAAAAAAAATATAAGAATCCCCATTTTTAAAAAAATAGATAAGCTAAAAATAATTAATTACCGACCGATCTCAATAATTTCCACTATAGGAAATCAATCTTAAATAAATATAAAGTCATGTCAAACAAACAGTATGGGTTTCGGGAAAACACCTCAACTTCGGATGCCATTGCGAAATTGACAAAAATAATCAACTTAATAGACCAAAAACAACCATCACTTTTCATCTTTGTAGATCTCGCAAATGCATTAGATACTGTTAATCATCAACAACTTTTAGAAACAATGAAAAATATTGATTTTAGAAGCGGTAAATTGTAGACTATTTATCAAATTGTTATCTTCATAACAGAACACAATTAGTCAATATGAACGATTCCTTAAGTGATCCTAGATTATAACACAAGAAGTTGCAGGTGAAGTGGCCAATTTTGTCGATGATACCGCAGTTTTCTATAAATCAAGTAATTGGGAGTCACTGAAGAATACCGTTGAGGCAGACTTTCCAAAAATTATCATTTTTTTTTTTCATTACAAGGCTTTGACAATAAATTACAATAAAACATTTTACGTACCATTCTCAACTTACAGTAATAACTTACCACCCTATAAAAAGGTAAAAATTAAAATAAATAAGAAACGTTCAATACATATTTAATCTGTCAACATAAAGTATCTAGGTGTATACTTTGACTATTATTTGAAATGGGACGCACATGTTAATTATGTAATAAAGAAACTACCTTTTGTATTACATAAATTTAAAAATTTATCGACATTTTTTTATATTAATATCTTAAAAATATTATATTATGCACATGTAGAATCTCATTTATATTACGCACTCATTGCATTGGGGTCTGCTGGAACAGTTCTTTTAGAAAATCTACAAAAAATACAAAAGTTTATAATAATATATATGTATAATACACCTCGAATTTACCCTTCTGCAGCACTTTATCAAGAAACACAAATTTAAATCAATACACAATCAGTAAAGAGAACAGACATATCACTCATACTATACCCTGAGTAGATTGGACAAAAATGTTTTTTATATTTAAGTCCAAAGTTATATAACGTTATTCCTACCAATATCAAAAAAATTAACTCTTGTTTTTGATTAAAAAAAAAAAGTTATATAATGGATTTCAGGGATACTTCTTATTAAAGTTAAACAATTTTTAAATTCCGATGGTCCTTGTTGTAATGTAAAAAATTTTAAATTGTATTTAAAAATATTTTAAGTTGTATTTTATCAATTATGTATTGTAATTTAATGTTTTTATTTTGTAATTCAGTTTAATTAGTTTGCTGTTTAAAAAATGAAACTCATGCCATGCTCAGGTGGGTGTTTTCATTTTTATTTACATACAAACATTATGTATTGAATTATTTTTACTAAGTATAATTCGCAGGTACTTGTAATTATTTGTGTGTGGATAAAAATTATTATTATTTAAAATTTTATATCATATTTCCCTCAAGGTTTATCTGCAGTCTGCATTTTCAATTCAGTCTTAATTTAATATTTTAGGTTTACCTACCCACTTTATCTTACCTTTCTGTTTATCCTACTCGGATAGAGACCGGGCGCAACTACCACTCATTTTACCGATATCGAAAAGGATGGTGGGCGCAAGTATAACACTTTTACCCTATATATTATAAACTGCTTCTGTTGTACTCATGTGACGGTTATATTTTGGGGACCACACCTCAATGAAATATTCGAGAATCCTTCGAGTTTAAGAAAAATGTCTTTTGGTTTGAATAAAAAATTACATTTTAGAATATTCCCTAATATGAACTCTTACACAAAATAACGTTTTGTTGTCCTTAACTTTTGTACTTATATTTTATTTAATTACGTAAATCCCAAACCCCAAAGCCACGTAACGAATACATTCAGAAAGCCGCCAGCAAAGCAAAATCTTCCAAAAAAACTCCCCTTCTCGAAATATATATTCAAAACACTTGATAATTCAACAGATTCCTTTATGCTAATATCACGACCCCATTATTTTTTATTAAACAGGACCCAGACGTCCTGAATACACCTGGAAATAAACGCGAAAACGCACTTTTTGTCAAATAACTTCTCGCGCGTCTTCCCGCGGGCCACTAAAAGAAAAAAGAAAGCATTTAAGAGAGGCGCAGAAAAAAATTCAAAAATTTCATTACCACTAAACGGGCTCGTAAAAAGGCAAAAGAGCGAAATGCCGAAATATTTTAAGCGTTCGCCCTTTTTTGTACTTTAAGGTCTCATTTTCAAGATAAAACATTGAAATTTAATGGAGTCGGAGGTATATAGAACATTTTTGGGGATTTCGTGTAATGGGGATATTATCAATATGAGGACTTTAGGAAGAGTGTGGTAATCATTAATATTTGGTATTTATATACAAGGGCGATGCCTTAAAATATCTCATAGGTGCATAAATATCTTTAGAATGTCGTTTTTTAGATGGTGCTGCAATTTTCTAAGACCAATAAAAAAAATTTCCTTAATCTTGGTATACTAATTTCCATGTGAGTGTAGCAAACATATATTTACGATTATGGTTTATATCTGTAAAACGTTTAAAGTACCGTACCATTTCGGCATAAATGACGGCAAAGAAGACTAAAAACGATCTCTTCACGTCTGAACACATTTAATTATATGAAACACATTTCGCAAGGCGCGACCAGTGCGAGAGACAGAAGTTGACGACAGATAGTTCGGCCTCGGGGTAGCGTTTGCTGCCTGTCTCACTTAGTCATCGCTTGTATTTCGAAGTGAATAGTTGATATTTTATGGAAATGGTAGTTGTAAAGTTCTTTTGATCAATCCTGGGCAGTGTTGCTAGATAAAAATTTGCTGCAACAGTAGGTGGTCGAAAAACAAAACAGTAGATCTGAACAGTAGATTTTAATACAGGGGGAAATAATTATAATTTGCAGTCTCTTTTCGAGTTGCTCAAAATCATCTGTTTCTTCCACATGCATTGTCTGAAGACCATCTAAAGCATCTCCTCAAAGGGCGATGGTCAAATTTACTGCCTTATTATCTAGTTTATTTATTTTTTAAATTTGTATGTCCATTAGGTTTACGAGCACCCAAAATGGAGCCTTTTTAATAAAAAAAAAATAATTTGTATCGAAATCTCGAAACTCTTTTAGATCTATACGTATAAGAAACATTTCACTATTTTTTTTGCATTGCGTGTGCCCGCATTAATTTATTACTCCCGTACAACGTTGATTTTATCGTACAGGAAGTTGTTTTTGAGGGCTGAACTGTTATCGCGGGACAAAGTTACAAATGTGTTTTTTAAATTAAACATCAAAGAGATAAGTAATCTAGCGGAAAATTTATGCCCTGCAGATTAGTTATATTAATTTATTTTTAGGCTAACATGCGTATGATTTATAAAGGAAAAATGTATGTATGTAATTTATACTAATTAAGGTAAGTAGAAAATGTATACGAGAATATTTAATAAATACATGGAAACGCTCGTCACGATTGCGTCAGAAAGTCTAACAACTTTTATCTTCCTTGAATTACTTTTACATCTGTAATTTAGATAAGAGTGTAAATGTGAATAAGGGTCTGGTGTCCTTAAATTATGCAGATATCTATAATGGTTATCCTTTCATCTTTATTTAGAGTATTTTCCAGTTTGTTTTTTCCACTAGACTTAACATTTTAGGCTTTCTTCTCCAATCTGTAGTTAGAACATTTGTGATGCTTTATAAGTTGTTTGTCCATGTAACGTACATTCTAAACCGTAACACTAAAAAAGACGTTACATGTATCCACAATTGCCTTAACAATAATTAGGGTATTTTCCGCAGATAGCTGAAGTCGGAGGATGTGTAATCGATAATTAAAATAATCATTACAGAAGCGCCAGAATAATTTTCCACACAATACCCTCTGATGCAAATCAACCATCAAATCAACAAATTAATTGATACCTAGGTTAGTGTCAAACAAATCTACTAGACAAGATAGATTAAAAAAAAACTATAATCGATCGCGTGTTTTAAATTTGACTGTTGGGAAATGTCAAATGTCAAGTGTCAACACCGTCATCTTTAGGTGTTTTAGTTTAGACCAAATATATCAGATAGAATAGATACGCCTGGTATACATTGAATTTGTCCTCAACATCTTTCTGACAGTACGATCTTTCTATGTAATAAAATCTCTTCCATTAAATATACTTTATTCAATTTTCATTAAAAAATTTACTATTCCCTTTAATGTAATGTAATAAAAAAGAAAAATAAATTATTTAAAACATATACATATATGAGTTTTTTGTTAATTACAATCACTTATAATTTTTATTTATCGTCTTTTATAGGTGTATCGTATGTGGATATTGAACGTTCTGGTTCATAACATTTAAGTTTGGCAACCCAAGACATTTTGTTGACGTCGTCAAGTGACAGCTTAATTTTTATTGTTTTTTTTGTGGTTATTTGAGATTTTCGTAAATAGTTTGAACATTGAATTGTTTAATAAGGACATTTAGGATGGGAGGAAATGTATAGTGTGCCAAATCATTTGTAATAACAATGTTTTAAGCGGTCATTTCATGGGTAAGGTTTTGTTAGCCTAGACGGAGGCATATATAGGGAATGAGGGAAAAATTCTGTAATCTCAGTTTTCACTAGACTAAAACTATGGGGTATGGCGATACCCACAGGAAAAAACAAAATTGAATAAGAAGATATACGCACGTTAGCTCGACTTGACGAAGCCAACCTAAATTAAACTAAAACCTCGGGTCGCTTTAGATGCAATGTTCGCGGATCACTCACACGACTATCAAAAAGTAAGTAATTAGATCATACTGTCGAACTTGATTCTTACACATTCTCAAAAATAAACTAATAAAAATTAAAATAAACTCAATTCTCTAACGGAGTTTGAGGGGTTACAATATTGCTTACAGGTACCCTATCAACAAATAGAATAAACAACGAGTCAAAAACTCGTAGGTTCAGATGAACAAAATTAATTAGCGAGTCACAGTGAAACCCAAAGAATTTCCACTAATAGCCGTAAGCTGGAACAGCAAGAACTACTCCAGGCACTCTAGGACAGAATTATTGTTTCATGGCATCATGACCACTACCACAACAATCGAACCTTTATACAAAAAACAAAATAGCTAAGGTCTGTGTGTCACTACGATAGGTCCCGAAGAAAATCTATCGATAGCCTTAAACTGGAAACCAGATAACCACCATAGATACTCTAGGAGAGAACTGTAGTTTCAAATGACATAAAACATTCACAATTACTATGTATGTACTACACTAATATTTCAACCTAATAAGACTCAGAAAGATACCGCCAAAACATACAAAGTGTGTCCAAAAACAAAGTTAATTGCCAAAATCAAAAGCTAATTCGAGAGACGTTAAAATGGTGGTTCCCACCTTATCGAGACTGAGGCCCACAAGGGTAAACTCGTAGCGTAACAAAAACGAGAAATGATTTAACTTGGAACGAAATACCGAAAGCCGATAGTAGTATTAGCACGTTGAATTTTTTGGTTTGTGGAGCATTAGGTTAAATCATGTGATGATTTTCACAAGCCTTGATTTTTAAAACCATTCTATATCGCCTTTTGATTAGGGTTTAAAAACTTGTTCGAGCAATTTATCCAATAATAATTGGCCCCTTTACCTCTTAAGCCTGCTCATGTAAAAATTACTTGATGTTATATTAATACCACTTACTATGTTTAAACTATTAATAGTTTTGCGAAGATAGGTTATAGCAACTTATAGCCACAAAACTATTTTTGTGTTAAGTAGATCCATAGAGAGCAATGTAATTTACAAAGGCCTTCTTTCAACATACAAATAAATGACAACTTTATAAATAAAATGAAAAACACAACAAAATACCTTGGTATTATAAATGATCCAAATTTGAAATGAGTATTATATCCTACCTCTCTTTAATATAATAAAAAAGTGCTTTGTATAAGAACATTATATTATCTGTCTTTGGGGTATATTCTGTAACAATTCCTTTATATTTAACGGCCTTTAAAAATATTGGTGGCCTTTAAAAATATGTTCGTATTCGTTAATTTACTTCTGTCATTACTTAAACAGATTTCTTTAAGATAGTCCTCTAATGTATTTTAAAGATCCGTTTAAATAATGACAGATGTAAAGAAGAAAATATTTTTAAAGGCCGTTAAATATAAAGGAATTGTTACAGAATATACCCCTATATGGAAAGCCTGAATTGAGATATTTATTATTTGCAATAAATATCAAAAAAGTATACATTTTTAGATAATTTGAGATTTAAGAGCCATTCACATTTCACAGTTGACACCTCTATACTTGACAGGCACAGCCAAGCATTATTTTGATTTTTGCCAAATAAAATAGCCGATTAATTATTCTGTAGGGTTGCGACAGAGAACCAGTAAATTTGATGAAGGTGTTTTTGTAACTAGGGGCGAAATAGTAGTACGCTTAATAGCTCCACCATAAAAAGTCATTTTTAAGAAACTGCTTTTATATTTTTTATAAATTGGCAGGCTTGACGACTAATTTCGAATGAGAATAGCCTCCAAAATGGCTATATGGTTACAAGTATGAAGGTCGCAACCCGCCTTAGAAATTTCACCTTTACTATCAACAGCCGTTGTTTGACAGGTCGTTAGAGAATGTTTGCAATTTATGGAATGTGAAGAATGTTAGGAATTTTGGCGTTAGAAATAATTGAAATTCCTAAAATTGTCACATAAGGATTGCTTAGGCAGATTTTAAGAAAATTGTTATTAAAGTAGTTAGGATGAACCGACAATTCTGAAAATCAATAGGGTTCTAAGTTAGAAGTAATTATTCAAGAAAATCAAAAGCAAGTCAATCAGAACTTTTTTTCTAGAGTTATCGTGCCGGCATACATACAGACGATCAGACGAACATTTTTTTTTTGGATTTTCGGATTCAGAATGATCAGAAACATGAAAAAAAGTTTTAAAAAACGGGGGTAAAAAAATTTTTTCGTCTGCACGAATGCAATACTGAGGCCTCATAGGAAGAGCCTCAGTAAAAATGTTAGAAGTAAATCAGATCGTAATAAAAGGAAACTAAGTGCACTTGCATACCTAAATCGATGTGGCGCCTATAATTTTTAACTTGAATGTATTGAATCTTGATATTAACAGACCCCGCCCATCTCCACTCAGAGCGAAGCTGGAGCCAAGGGCTGTTCATCAGACAGTCGATATTTTTTTACGTTATCTTTAAATCTTTATATTGTTTGGTAGTTTCATTTAGTGGCAACAATTGGACCCAAACGTAAACTGTCGACCTACGGTAAATCTAACTATAACACATTTTCAAAATTGTCTGATAACGGCCTAGTAGATAAGTAGTTCTGTAAATAAATAGAAACTTCAAACGTAGGTTGTATTTTTATACTAAACCAGTGACAATTTTAAAAATATACTACTATTATTATTGTTATCATTATAAGATTTAACGAACTTGACTTTCTTTATCTTATTGTTAATAGTGTTTTTTTTGTGGTTTTCCTAGTCAAAATATAATATGGTGAGCCAGGAAACCGGTCGGAATGGTGATAACATAATATTGTAAGATTAAGGGACTAACTTTTGATTTCTTCAATAAAAAACAGTTTACAGTCTGAGGCGAAGAAAAAAAAACTGTGTTAATAAACACCAAATATTAATATTAGCTATCTGGAAAAGCGATTAAAAAATCGTATCTGTTATTTCGGCAGCTAATACTTGCGATGATCCCGAACCGAATCAAAATTCGATTCTAATTGAATTGGAAAACGGTTATGGGCATGTTTATCAGCTTAGTTTAATGGTGTTGAATAGAACTGATAAACGAGTCCGCTCTCAGTTTCGAACTCTCGTCAAATTTACATAATTCCGTTCAGTTCGTTTTGTACGCCGTAGAATGCGTGCTTTATGTGACAAAAGTTTTCAGATACATCAGCGATTGCGATACGGTACATTCGAGATTCACGTCGCGTATTCATTTAATGTATGTAGTGTCATGTTATCAACAGACAGAGTAAAAATTCTTACCTAAAAAATAGTAGTTTGTGCAACCAGAGTAGATACGAAATTTGAGCACGACGCCGTAGGCAGAGTGCTCAATCATCTGAGTGCGATGTGGACAATCTACTCGAGTTGTACAGTATATTTTTTCTACGACCCACTAACGAAAATTCACAAATAAAAAAATATTTTAGGTTATTAAGACAAAATAACTAATTTTAAAATAATTTATGACTTTTAATAATTTTTAAAATAAAATAAACGAAACAAAAACGAAAAAAGTTCAATTTATTTTTCTCCATCCGAGAATCGAACTCCAGTCTTCCGTGTGGAAGGCAAGAACGCTAACCACCTATGCTTTTACCTTTGATGCTTTAATACTCTTAATTAAATTGACTTTATATAGTTTTATTTAAATTAATAAATTATTTATAATTATAGACGAAATGAAAACAGAAATATTATTATTTATCGATTTTATACAAGAATGACCTATTTTAATGTATGTTTAATCTCAATAACTAAAAAATATACTGACAATTAGTTTGACAGAAATGTCAATTATTTATAGTTTTAAAAATAATAGCAATCTGTTGATCAAAATATAAACGATGATTGGTGGGTTTCAATTTTTTGCAGTGTTCTCACTACCTAGAATGGATATGAAATATATTCGTTCAGTTGAAGATAATAGCATACTATTTCGTTTTGTAGTCTGTGCGTAGATAAGCTAATGTCCATGTGGGTGTACAAAAATCAAATTTCATTTCTATCGAAATAATTTTTTTTTTGTTAGATTATTGTTACTAGTCATTACTGACTAACCTACAATTTTAATCTAAAAATCTTATAACTAATTACTTATCTAAGAAGTCCCCATTGGGCTGTCTTAATTGTTTCTATAGGAAAGCATCACAAGTTGACGTGACGATTTATTACACTGTTTTACACTAGCACTAACATTAACGTTCACTGCACTAGCTCAAATGGCTTCTTGTTTTTGAGCCTTCTGTTAAGTGTAGAGTTGTCCAGTAATTGCAGCGTTTCTTCATTGACGTGGGAGTGGAGTCGACCCTCGTGCTTCGCAGCAAACCTCTTTATTTCTTCTTCGATTGTTAGCATCTTCAGGTCTCTATGAAGATAATCGTTTCGGTAGAATCAAGGTGCATCAACAATGCATCTTAGGACTTTATTTTGGAAAACTTGTATCATGTTGATATTACTCTTCCTGGCACATCCCCATAGCTGTATGCCATAAAACCAGATTGGTTTTAGGATTTGTTTATAAATCAGTAGTTTGTTGTACACTCACAATTTGGATTTTTTTTCTAGAAGCCAATACATTTTTTGAATTTAAGTTCAAGTTCTTTACGCTTTTTTTTATGTGCTCTTTCCATTTAAGTCTTACATCTAGGTTTATCCCTAGGTATTTGGTTGAATCGTAATGCGGAATAACGTCATTGTTTATTCTTATTTGTTTTTGTCCATTTGGTCGAAGAGTAAAATCAACATGCACTGATTTAGTTTTATTTATTTTTATTTTTCACTTTTTTGTCCATCGATTGTTTCTGTTGCAGGTTTCCTGAAGTTTTTCTGAGGTCTCTGTATTAGTTCCGTCAACTGCCAATATTGCAGTGTCATCCGCAAATGTTGCTATTTTAACAGATTGTTGTTGAGGGATAACGCTGGTGTATAATAAGTAAATAACCGGTCCTAGCACACTGCCTTGTGGGACACCTGCTTTAATTTTATTCATTTCGGAGTATGCCTCATCTTGCTTTACTCTAAACATTTTTCCCGTTAGATATGATTGTAGAATGTCGACATATTGTCTAGGGAGCATTTTTTCAAGTTTCTGTATTAGGCCAGCGTGCCAAACCTTGTCAAATGCTTGGGCTACGTCAAGAAATATAGCTGAGCATATATATTTTTCTTTGTAAGCTTTTTCGATGATATCGGCTATCCTGTGTACTTGATCTATTGTCGAGTGTTTGTTTCTAAAACCAAATTGGAGCGAAAGGATCAGATTTTTATTTTTAATTATTGGTTTTAGTCGTTTTAGCAGTATTTTTTCAAATAACTTAGATATTATCGGTAACAACGATATAGGTCTATATGATAACACTTCATTCAGAGGTTTTCCTGGCTTAGGAATTAGGATAACTTCAGCCATTTTCCACGCATCAGGTATATATTCAAGGCGAAATGCTGCATTAATGAGGTGGGTCAATTTAACAGTAGACTTCCGTTTCTTTAATATTTCTCCAGTAATAAGGTCATATCATGGGGCTTTCTGTGAGTTAATGTTTGTCTGAATTTCTTACATAACTTCAATGAGAGTAATTAGCTTACTTTCAAGTTGTTTCATATTATGGATGGTCTCATTAGAAGTGTCTTGATTTTTATCTAATTGAAACACGTCTTTTGTAGGTGGTCAGTGAAAATATCAGCTTTTTGTTGATTGTCTCTTGCCCATTTGTTATCTGCTATTCTGATTGGAGGACAGTGTTTACACGAATTTTTCATCTTTTTAGTTGCCTTCCAGAGTGAATAATCAGTTTCTGTATCATCTATTAGCCCTATTAGGTATCTGTTGAAGGATTCTTCTTTGTGATTTAGGATTTATCTTCTCAGTCTTTGAGAAGCCCTATTTAATATATTTTTATCTTCTGGTGATCTTGTCATCTGCCATTTCTTTCTCAGTTATCTTTTTTCTGCTACCAGTTCTCTTATCTCGACAGGATAGTTTTTCCAGCTGTTAATCTTCTTACTTTTGGTGTGTTCCTCCATGCAGCTTGCTGAATTTAAACTATAAACCTTTTCAGTTCTTCATCTAGCTGTTTTTTTGTTTTTAGTATTATGGTCAGTTGAATAGTATTTGTTAAGTCCTTTTGAAAACCTTCCCAATTAGTTTACCGATTTGCTAGGGTTGGTTGAGCTTCTTTTCGAATAACATTATCACTTAGAGTAAGGATTACTGCAGAATGGTCTAAATCCATATTAAAGTTTTCTTTTACTTGCGTATAGTTTGGTGAAATTTTCCTCAGAATAAAGAAATCCAAAAGGTCTGGAATCTTATTTGGGTCGGTGCGCCAATAGGTGGGGTTTTCAGAAGATTGGTATGTACAACCAAGTTCTGATGCAGCTCGGTGCAATTCTTTTCCTTTGACTGTGGTTAATCTTGAACCCCAGTTGGTGTTTTTGGAATTGTAATCTCCACCGATTATAAATTTTTTACCTAGTTTTTTGAGTACATTGAGATAATTTTCTTTTTTCTGGTTGTATCTTGATGGGCAATAGTTTGCAGCTATTGTAATTTTGCCCCCCTTAATGTTAATGGTGCTCATGGTTATTCGATTTTCTGGTTCCTCATAGTGGGAAATATTATTTTTAATAATTAACGCACTTTCTCCTCTTGCTGCATTTGATGGATGGATAGTGTGATATAAGTTTTATCCCCTGAATTTAATGTATGGCTCTGTTGTAAGGTGGGTCTCTTTTGTACGTCTAAGAAAACTTAATTATCAGTGTGTTTTTGGAGAATACCATTGGCATTCCAAGTGGCTATTGTAATATATATTTTGTCAATTAGTGGTTTTGTTAGCTTCTGGAGCCTGTCAGGGGGTAAATCTATTCTGGTTATTAAGGATAATAATAATTTATGAGTAGTACTTTCTGCTAAGTTGGTTGTCTGTGCAGTATGCTGTGCAATTTGTGGCGTGGTATTCATGGCTGGTTGTGACCTTTGAATTGATTGCTGCTGTGAGTTTGTTAACTGAGAATATGTTATTTCATTTCTGACAGTAGGAAAAGCGTTTATAGATCTTTTCTGCCTCGTCATTTTTTTAGGTTTAGTGGTGTTATCCTTCCTTATTTGAAAGGTTTAAGCTACCTCACATCCTCTGTAGTTAGCAGGACGTTCCATTAGGTAGTTTATACACTTCGGTTGTTGTTTTGGACTTTTTACACAATCCTTCGTGTGATGTTTTCCTACGCACTTTACGCATCTTGATTCTCTTTTGCAAAAGTTGTGCGTATGTCCAAATATCTGGCAGTTTTTGCATTGTGGAACTAGTTTTGACTTTCTTATGGTTTCTATTGTAACTCTTGGATTAACTATTGCTTTGATTTCGTAGATTTTCTTAATATCTTCAATATTTTCGAATGATAACATAAATAGCGGCAATGGTTTTTTTATTTAGTTTACGATTGTTATCCTTGGTTAATTCTATTTCCTTCTTTATTATATTGACAGCTTCTTTACATTTTAATTCTTGACTTTGCAAGTCTTCAACAATATCTTCTGGTTTAAATGTAGATGGTAGACTTCTAACCATTACTTTAATGTCTCTGTTCTGTTTAATTTCATAGGAATGCCAATTTATTTCTTTAGCATTCAAGGTTGATATGATATTTTTGAAGTCTTCTTCTTGTTTAGTATTAATTTTAAACTGGTTATTGCTTAAAGCAGTGGCTTGATAGAAAATATTATTTTCTGATAGTGTATGGCGCAATTCTTCATACTCTTATTGATATTGCTTGCTATTATCGGGGAAAATTTCACTGTATTTTCGACTATTTATTTCTCTTGTTGTTGATTTTTGCTACCTCCAGGTTGGCCAGGAGAGGTTTCTGGAGAGTAGTTGGCTTTTCGTTTTTTTCTTCTATTGTTTCTGCTTTCCACTGTCATCCATTCTACTTCTTTATTAATTTGAACGCCGATTTCTTTTGCCAGTTCTTTTTCATCAGTTTAATAATTGGTTGGAATTTTAGTTTTTTCTTTGTTTAAAATAATAATTTGTTTTTGCATATTTTCCATATTGTTTTGCATTTGTTGCAATGCACTTTCTAGTTGCTGTTTTTCAGCTTTTTCCTGTATTCAAGCATTGTACAATGCCTGTTCATTCTGACTTCTAGCTTGATTTTCATGAAATAAGGCCTGATATTGTTCGACTAGGAGATTTTCTCCCACTTCCATTGTTTCCATATTATTTGTTTGAGTTACCTGAAGCAGGTCCTGTTTTTTTTGCTCCAAAAGCACTTTGGCAGGTGTCGATTCTGTTTTATTATGTTTTTCTACACATTGTTAAACTATTTTTAATGGCACATTAATATTTTTATTTTTGTTTTTAAACATTACGTTTAATAATCATTGTTGATTTTTTAAACAGTCGCGATTAAAAAATATTTACACTACATACACAAACGAAACTGACCTAGTTAGTAGATGTAATTGGCCGGTTCTGGAAATGAGAAAGAGGTACAGAGAGAGGTAATTGGGTAATTAGTAATTATCCTAAGTACCCCCCACCCTTCGCGCAATTAGCAAGTACCTCCCAATTACATCATGTACTGTAATAAGTGCAATTGCACAGTAAGTACCACCCAATTACATCATGTACTGTAATAAGTGCAATTGCACAGTAAGTACCTCCCAATTACCATGTACACGCCATACTGTAATGATTGTAATTGCATAATAAGTACCTCCCAATTACCCACAGGGTATACATCTCATTACTCCATACATATTAAAGTGTAAGTACACCTTAGGTAGTAATTACTGTATGCAATGTAGTGTAATGAATGTTATCTAAGTGCCTCCTAGTGATTACTGTTGGCAGTAGGTCCTTAACTCTCGACCGCCGTGCCTAGAGTGCTTAGCCTGCGTTAGAGACGGTCGCGCTTAACCGAAATATCGGGGTAGGGCTGAGAAAAAGTGGGGGCATTTTCTAGAGGATATATACTAGGATCCGCATCCAAATAAAATCAGTTTAAAATCGTGAAATTTAAAAGGTCTACAAGTTCCAAATAGTTACCAAGTGTAGTATTGTGTGTGTATTATTCAGGTAAAAAAATATTTATTTGTATTCTACTATGGCTCAAACGCAAATTGATGCGGTTAATAAATTACTTGGAGACTGGCCCACAATATTGGACCAAAGAGAACTAAAGTCATTGGTTATAGGTCAACTTTATATTATTAAAACGATAATGGTCAAAGATACCAGGTATGGTAAATGTTTACTTATTCATTTAATTGATCGACATTCGCTGGAGCTTTTCCAGTGTTGGTTACCGAGGCGCATTTTTGAAATAATGCCATCCGAAGTCATTGCTATGATAAATGATTCTACTGGTCAATATGCCATGGTCTATTTAGGGGAAAAGCCGTGTTACAACTCAACTACTAGGTCTCATATAAGAATCGATCTAGTTGGCCAGCAATCAATTAGTTAAATCCATGGTAGAGTCACTGTAAATATTTTTTTACTTTTAATCACATATAGATATCTAATAAACACAATATTTCATTAAGAATTTCTACAATTTTATTGTAAGTATAACTTGGCCCATATTTGTTCATTTAATAACGGTCAAATATTGTTTCAGATTATTTCGATATGTGGATGATGTATTCCGAAGAGCACTGGCCTAAAGCCATCGACATAGAATCAGCAATAAGCAGACTTGGAAAGGAACTGGACGCACTGGCGATGGATGCATTACACTCCATCAATTACGACGCTGAGGTATGGCTGTTTCCAGAAGCTGTAGCCTATCAAAACGATTGTTATGAGAAATACTGTAAAGGCAGCAGTCTTTGCTGCGAATATAATGCATGTGAGCTGGACTTGGATACATTCTGTGAGAAGATGGTTACCCTAAGTTTGAAACGCTTTTTGAACGAGGCCTTACCATACATCACCCCGCAAATAAGGAGTAAACATGGTTTAGATGAAGATGCAGACGATGAGGCTGATGATGAGGCAGATGACGAAATGGATTAGCGATTACTTATATAATATATCTATCTATCTATCTGTGATTAAAATATAAATAAAACAATATACATAGTTTAAATGTTTTTTATTTAAAAAAGGTTACATCTTTTTATTTTTGTTAAAAGTGAACACAGGTATAAGTTTGGATACAGTAAATTAGAGTATATGAATTACAATGGCATATATTCGGTGTGTACAGTGCCATCTAGTGCATTATAACTTATAAGAGCTTCATGAATAATAAGCGCATACGCTTTAGTGTTGGCGGGAAACTGCATTTTACGTGTTTCGAATTCAACCTTGACATCCACAGTTGAAGATTTGATTGGTTTTGGATACATACTGCAATCAATTACGAATAGGGGGTTCGCTCTAAAGCCATTCAGGCCTAACATCGGTTCAGGATTTTCCTTTTTGTAGTAACTTCGCTGAAAATCTTCATAAGCATAATAAGCGGGAGTATCCAACTTTTTCCCGACATCTAGATTCCAACGCTCTAACGGGTAAACTTCAGAATTTAGATATAATCTGATATTAGTTATATCAGCAGCCGTAAACGCCGTCACATCTTCTTTTCTGTTCTCAGTAAAAGAAGTATTTTGAAATCCAATAATTACATATCTAGGTCGTTCCATGGATGTAGTGGTTTTAATCGCCCATATGTCGTGAGAAGTTTGCCTTAGAGTAGGTAATTCATAAAGATCCCATTTATGGTGTGGTATTTTAATGGATTGCAAATGTTTGTCATTAATTTTTTTATACATGAGAACATCCGCATCATTTTCGGGAGTAATATGTTTGACTATCCAATCCATTTTAGTGATAGTTATGTCCGCATCGACTTCTCCTATATAGCAATTTTCGAATGCTCGAGCAATTATTACAGTCATCTCATGCTTAACACCTATTATCCCTTTTTTGTAAGATTCGGCAAAACCAAATAGATGTTTTAATAAGATTCTACCTGTAAATGTATTACTCGTTGAATCAACCAAAACTTGATTCTCTTCGCTGAGGCCCCAACCGGATGTTTCTAATAATTTCGCATGTTTTTCACCATATGACACCATATTTTTTATTGCTGTCGTTATAATGGGTTTTCGACATTCAGCAATCTTTTGTCCACCCATTTCATATCTAATTTCTTCAAATAGGCCAGGAAGAGCATTGTTGGCCAAATAGCACTTTTTATTAACCTCTTTTGGCTTAAATGTTCCGACTATATTGATGTAACTATCGCAAATTAAGAGATTCAGGTCCATATTATTGATCGTAAAGGTGATTGTATCAGAATGTTTGTAATTTGGCGATCCCGTAGGCGGGTGGATATATCCATCGCATCTTTTGATTGAGTTATCGACGATCGGCTTTTCAAATACGTCCAACATCTCATTTCTTACATAAACAGCCATTATTTAATATCTTATATGGAATCCAATAGATTGAAGAAATTTATAATCTTTATTAGACAACAGAAGTCTTCTTCGCTTTACAGTTACTCGACGAATGTTCATGTTTTTCCCTTCGATTCTATTTATATGATTATTTAAATGGGCGCTAGTTGAATATCGTGGTTTGAAGCAGAATCCCATATTAGTTTATCTCTTTTAATTCGAGTGTGATATTGATAGTTTCCTCTCCAAAGTCAATCAACTCGCCGTTATCGTCTACAACTCGGATAGTAATGTTGTCTAGGTATTGCCGACCGGTAGGTATGACTGGTAGATAAATAATGTTATGAGGTTCCTTCGTCAGTTTGTATCCTGGCTCAACGTCTATGTCAAATGAAAAAAGGGTGTGGGCTTCTTTCCCATTTATATAGGAACCAGAAATAATATTACAATCCAATTGAACAAGATGGAGGTTCATAATATTGATCGGCCTTGTAGAGACATAAGCTTGAGGCCTTGGCGGGCACTTCGAATTACCGAATCCTAAGAGGCTAGCTATACTGTTGTCACAATCAAAGTTGATTATAAATTTAGATGAAATTTCACATTTTAGAGTGTTGTTGTTCGCCGACAATTTAAACATATCATCAAGTTCTCCTTGATTTAAAATAGTTTTGGTATCCGGATATAGAAAGTCATATATAGCTTTTTGGACGAACTTATTAATTTCGTCAATCTCATAAGCGCCGGGTGCCACACGTACATTAATTTTTTTCGGTGCACTGCCTTCCTCGGCCCAACTCTTCTCTCGCTGCACCACATCTGCCCAAAACTTTTCTGGGTCTACCACCTCTAAACAGATGATATTATTTTTTGAGGTGATATTTTTGATAGAATGGTAGGCATAAAATGCTATTAATCCAAGACCATACTGTTTATTAACATCCAATTCGATGGGCGGAAAAAAATCATTGCTGAGAATGCTTGACGCTATGGACGACAAATGAAATGTTCTTGACATGGCTAAGAAGTATGTCACACTGACTTCGAAATCTATTTTCGATTACATAAATTATAAACTCGCTTTTTAGTGGCAATTTTCAGTTCTCGAATTTTACAAAAACAACAAATTACGTGTTTTGGTGTTGGATCATCGCTTACGTCAATTGACCCGCGTTTCAAAAATACCGTCGGACCATCATTTACGTCAATAGATTCATTTTTAGAAAAATCCTTAGGTTGTTCTTCATCGTGGGTATTCATTCTTCAGAGAGAAGAAATTGCAAACACAAATGTCCACATAGGACAGTATCAAACTTCTGGTAGCGTTTATAATTATAGTGAACTTCAGATACCGGCCAACGCCCTTTATACAGATAACTAATTAAATCTGAAGGTGGGGGTAAATCACCATAACTATCGAAATATATTAATGACGCATCTCTTTTCTTGTAAGCGACCCAATGTGTTCCTGGCCCACTACTACTATCCAAATTGACAATGGCTGATTCGTTTCTTAGTGGCCCGCAGTTTGGTAAACTATCTCTCATATACACACCTCGAAAGTAGGGAATCTTGAATCTTTTGGCAAAAGATTGTATGTCTAAATTACTGAGAGGTCTTCGAGGTAGTGAACTTACGAGTTTTTTGGCCGATATGGTTTCATGTAAAGGCCCAACCCCTTTCGATAGGGCTTTAAGTATAATCCTTTACCGTTTTTTCCTAGAGAGATGGCTTCCATGGTTCTATTGTGTCGATTAGCTTCTGTTAATTGTTGACTATTTGTTTTAGCGATGTTCACTGCTTTGACGATTCCGGACGCCGCTCCTGCCAAGCTCCCCAATGCAGATAATCCAGCAAAAATAGGTATTAATGGTAAAAATCCACCTGTTTTTGGTATCGGTATAATACGGGGAATAATAATTTTTCTCTTTCCCCCGGCTGCTTTAACATATTTTCGGGCAGCCATGAGAGATGATGCAGCCATCTTCCTGAGTGTTTTTCCCCCCATTTTCTGTCCGCCATATGTCTTTAATACCCCTTTAATCTTACTGACAATTCCTCTACCGAAAGCAATTCGTTTTTTGCTTTTTGTTCCGCGACGCCGCTTTCTAGACCGTAATTTATGGCCCATACCAAAACTTCGCTTTGTTTTCATAATATTTGTGATAGTCCAGGCAGCTGCTTTTTCACCAACTGACGCGTCGCTAGCTTTAAACCGAGTCCAAGCTAATTCTTGAAGGTCCTTATCAGCAATATGTCTAGCTTTCAAATCGTTTGCACTTTTAGAGTAAGCAATATCATGTAATTTACAGGCTTTATCTAATTCATTTATTCCGGGGTCGTTACGTGCTAAACGTTTTTGTAAGCGCGTACCTGGCCCACAATATTGGTACCCCGGTATGTGCAGTTCAAATGGTAATTTATTTATTAGGGAATTAACAAACCCTCTTCCACACTTTCTTTTTGAATAACGTTTAGTGATAGATCGCACTCGTTTGACGCTAGGCATTTAAATGAATGTTACATGAGGTGATCGCTTATATAGCTAAAGACAGTCAAACGATGCGCATAGTCAAAGTACAAAATAGTATTTGTGTAGAGAATTTAGATGAAAAAGTTGGTGATGGGGTTAGTGAAAATAAGGTTCCCAGACACGGCCCTTTGTTGCCTGATACAATACGCGGCCTTCTAATAGGACCATCAAATTGCGGTAAAACAAATGTGATGTTATCACTACTCATTCAACCAAATGGGCTACGATTTGAAAACGTATATATTTATTCAAAATCTTTATACCAGAAGAAGTATGAATACTTGCATGAAGTTTTGACGCCGATAAAAGGGTTGGGTTATTTTACGTTTAACAATAATGAAGATATAATTCAACCAGTAGATGCCAAACCGAATTCTATATTTATATTTGATGATGTGATTTGTGAAAAGCAAGATGTTATTAGATCATATTTTAGTATGGGGCGACACAGAAATATAGATTGTTTTTATTTGGCTCAAACGTATTCGAAGATTCCGAAACAATTGATTAGAGACAATGCAAATCTAATTATTATGTTTAAACAAGATGACTTAAACCTTCATCACATATACTCAGACCATGTAGCTCCAGATGTTCCTTTTAAAAAATTTCAGGAAATGTGTGCTGAATGCTGGGGTGAAAAGCATGGATTTCTAGTGGTCGATAAAGATAAAGATATAAGCGCCGGTAGATATAAGAAAGGATTCGATAGCTTCATATACCCATAAACAATGCAATACGTGTTATTTTCCAAGTAGCGTCCAAGGCGGTAGGTGGTTTCAGCGATTAAAATGTATAGCAATAAAAAACATTTCGACGTCAAATCGGAGCTGGCTGCTGTCTCCGATTCGGTTAGACAGAAATTTAATGCCTTAAAAAGTGGGCGCGTTGAAACTCTACAAGCTCTAGAAAAAATGTATGAACCGCTGACGAAACCGTTGAAAACAATTTCAAAAGCCGCAACCTCTAACCCCTCTAACACTAAAGAAGAAAACCCCGCTAACACTAAAAAAGAAAGATCTGGCATAAAAAGGGAACTCGCGTCAATATCACCGGACTCGACAAAATATGAAGAAAGTTTTGAAAATGCAATATCCGACCACGGTGATGATGATGATGATGATGATGATGATGATGATGATGATGATGATGATAAAAAATATATTGATAAACATTTAGAAGAAATATCGCGAGGTAATAAACACTATGATACTCGGTACGGCGTATATATGGACAATGACATGAAAACAATGGTTGGGAATTTAGAAGTAAAATTTTCTGATGGCAAAATCTCGTTTTGGGATGGGGATAGAAGAGTTGCTGACTACCGCGGCAATCCGGAATTATATGAGCTACTATTTTATCGAAGCCCTAAGAAAGTAAGTAATGCGACTAAGAACACATATAAGGAAATATTACAACTTACCGGAGCGGCCTTTAAGGAGTATGACGAGTCCAAAGGGCTAAGTAACAAAAATGTAAATAAATTGAGAAAAATTATTAGACCATTGTTCTCTCCGGCAAAGGTAAAGGGTAAAGGGTTTTCAAAAATACCTAAATACAAAAAAATAATGACCTCTAAACCCACATATGTTTATTGGAACAAGCCGAGAGAATTGGTGGCTAGATTGCGTTTATTATGGAGTTCAAAGCAAGCCGGTCATACTGGGCACGATAATGAAATTTTATCAATAATTGAAGAATTAAGAGAAGAGCGAATAATATATTAATTACATGCGCTGTAGAGGTCAGTCGTAAACGGAATGTCTTCAAGAAACATTGTAGATAAATTCGGAAGAAAAAAGAAAAATCAACGAGTAATTATTCGAGAAAAAAGGGGTCTTGGATTCAAATTAACAGATGACGGTAATTATGATATGCAAACCAAACGGTTGGTAAACCTTGGAGAGCCAGAACAATCGACCGACGCTGTAACAGTTGGATATGTTGACGATGTTACTAGGCAAGCAAAAGATCTCGTTTTAAAAGCTTTAGCGGAATCCATTAAAAACATATTACGCGAAGCTACAATTTATTTCGAAAAACAGCAGAGTGAACTTAAGAAATTAGTATTTGAACATCGAACTGTGTCAAGCAATAGTATTAGCGATGTTAATGTTAAATACCAATCGATGTTACAAATAGTGAAGCACAATAGAGAATTTTTTGAGGACATACTTACCACTACAAAAAGTAATATTTTAAAAGTTATTACTAAAGTTGATAATTTGGAAAGTGAAATAAAAGGCATAAAAAGTTTTACTATAATATTAGAGAACCGTTTAACTGATCTTAGCGATAGATTCATTTAAGTGTAATACGGAAATTCTTCGAGACCTTAAAAGCGTCAAAGCAAGTATTGGGCAAAATACGTCGGTTTTATCGAAAATTATAGTAGGACTGGAAGAAAGGATCGAAAAGTTTGAATAAAAAATTGTATTTTAATTGGAAAGAATGTCTAAACGCCAAATAATTGAAGAAATCCACCGATCCGCCCGTCGAAATTTTCCCAGGAGAAGGACTATTGTAAAAGGATATGCCGACTTGTGGCAGAGTGATTTGGCTGATATGCAAAGTTATAAAGATGAAAACGATGGTTACAGATATATTCTAATTGTCATCGACTGTTATACGAAATATGTGTGGGCGAGACCATTAAAAAATAAAACAGGCTTACATGTTAGAAATGCCTTTTTAGATATACTCCAAAATTGCGCACACCATCCTAAAAATCTACAAACGGATCAAGGGACAGAATATTATAACAAGGAATTTGGGAAAGTAATGAAAACATATGATATAAATCACTATTCGACTTATAGTACAATGAAAGCGTCAATGGCAGAACGTGTGATTCGTACGATAAAATCCCTATTATATAAAAAAATGGCTATGAGAGGGAAATACAATTGGATAGATATTATAAACGGCGTCATTAATAAGTATAATAACACCACGCATTCAATCATAGGTATGAAGCCAATAGATGTCCTGCCGACAACTAAACTCAACCAATATAGGCAAAACAAAAATGAAGTAAGGCGTAAAAAACCGAAATATCGTGTCGGCGATGTCGTAAGAATAAGTAAATATAAAAGCATATTTGAAAAAGGGTATACTGCTAACTATACAACTGAATTATTCAAAATAAGAAAAATAAATAGCACATACCCCGTAACATACATTCTAGAAGATATGAATGGTCAATCGATTAAAGGCTCATTTTATGAGTTGGAATTATTAAAAACAAAGTGGAAAGATGTTTATTTAGTGGAAAAGGTCATTCGGACGAAAGGGGACAAAGCCTTGGTGAAGTGGTTGGGATTCCCACAGCAAGAAAACTCTTGGATTAATATAAATGATATTGTTTAGTATGGATATTAAATGAAATAAAGATTAAAAAAAAACAAGTTTTATTTTCCTATTAACTACTACATATACAATAATAAAATAACTTACACTTAAATATATACATAAAGCTTAAATAATAAACTATACAAATTAAATCTAAAACTAATATATAGAGGGTCATTGGATGCATAACAAAGCCGCCGTATTGCAACCCCTGACTCCTTTATTTCAAGCGCCGATGCATACAGGGCAAACATTTGTGTCGCAGAAGTGGGAAATATATCGGGCGCATACATCGCATGTTTGCGGATCCTCCAAATCCCCCCCTTCTACAACAAAATGCTGATGCTCATGTATGTACCTGGCATTTGGATTTCTTTCGACATCCATCTGCTCGTAATGAAGGAAGCAGGGGTTGCACAGACGTTTGCTCCGTTCCATGCCAGGAATAACCAACTTCACAATAACGGAGCTGGTTGTAACGCAGAAGTGGTTACCGCCTCTGGCCTGAAATACAGCCAGCTCCCTTCTTATTGAAGTCGGTGATCCAGGGCAATCAGCCTCAATGCCCTCATCGTCGTCGTCGCTGGCGGGCTCATCGGCGGGTGGGGCTGGACCAACGGCGTCTGCACCCTCTTCGGCGGGTGGTGCCGGACCAACAGCGCCCAAATCCTCGTCGGCAGGTTGAGCTAGACCAGCCGCGCCTTCTCTATCACCATCAGCAGCGGCAGCAGCAGCATCAGCAGCCTGTAAAGAAGTATATTGATTAGATATTTTATAAGCATAATGAGTAGTAATTTTATAAACATAAGGTAATAGTTAAAAACTTACATCACGTTCTACGGCGGCCCAAAATTCGTCAATTCCTGGCTTGTTGGCATCAAAGCGCGCTACTAAGGCCAGTTGACGAATGATCTCCCTAACTCCTTCATCTTCTTCACCCTGGTATTCATTTTGGTTGTTCATGACGGTGGTCAGGTCAGCTACACTTAAATGTCTGATGCTGGTACGTGGTCGGGACCTCCTTATATATGTTATGTATTTCCACCTCCACTCCACCAACCCACGAATTTACCACCTCCCCTGCATTACACCGCGCTCAGTTGAGTTCGGCTAGTTCCGGAAAGTTGGAAGTCAGAAAAAATTTTACTCTAGCATTAATCGGCGCCCTGCAGATAATACAAATAACTACGGATTGACTGCAACTCACGCAAGATACGGCATGCCCGCATGGTATAAAAACCATTTGCACCTCCTTATCGCCACAAATCTTACAAGTAAGGCGCTTACTCATAGAACAAGTATCATTTAATTTATTCATAGTAGCGCAGGGCCTTCAAGCTGAATTTAGACAACTGAATATCTGAGGCTATAGGAACTCTTTTATTAAGAGGTCGGCGGATGGATGTTGAGGTGGGGGGATGTTATAGATAGTTCGAACCTTAACAATGCAAACTTTTTTTGTCTGGGCTAGCAATAAGTTCTATTTTTCTTGCTCACGCCCATTCTAGTAGATGAGTATTTGGGTTAAAACTGTACATAATTCTTCAAACATAAAATAATAGTTTCCTGTTATTCTTATATTATTTTTTCGGAAGACGAAATATCTTCTACTCTACCATTAAAAATATGGTGGGATAGATGTTGAGTGGGACCAATTTTAAATTACAATTGACGCAAAATTATAATTTTTAGCCCATTGAGCAGTCCGCTAGTTTTTGCTGGTTCTAAAAGGAACCGTTTTTTGTTTGTTTTTTTTGTTGGCCCTGAAAAGGGCCGTTTTTCTCGACTAGAGCATACACCCTAATCCGAGTCGGAATCGCTATCCGAATCAGACGATATATCGATCGCCGGTATATCGTCTGAGCCGTAGCCACCCATATCAACATCATCGATGTCGATATCCGCCACTTCCACTTGCGAGGTGCTGTCGCAAGGCCCCGCAGGTGATGGCGGCCTTGCCAGAGGGGGAGAAGAATAAGTTGAGTCACAAGGGCCCAACTCCTCTTCCGACGTGGTCGGAAACAACCATGCGATGGTTGTCCTACATAGTCCGGGTGGGCTGAAACCAGAGCCACTTGCAGAATCGCACATCATGAAGCAGAATGATTGTATGCATATGTGCGATGAGTATTTATAGTGATTGAAAAAAAGTGAGTAGAGTGGGGAGAGAGTGGGGGAGAAGCGAGAGTGGAAGACTCTCAGTGATAAAACTTTTATATCTTAAAATTTCGCTATTATATTATTAAATAGTAAAAATTAAGAGTGCAAGACTTTCGACAATAAAACTTTTATATCTTAAAATTTTGTTGTTTTGTTTGGCTCTGATTAGGGAGTTCGTTTCCACACCATCTTATATATTACAACTAGCCTATCATCATAAACTAATCATAATATATGGAGATAGAACTCATGGCGCGTTGCTTTTTTTTAACGTGGTTAGCTCCCCAGTAGGCATATCTCCACAACTAACAAACTAACAAATACCAAAAAATGTCTACCTGTCCTTATGCAAAACTATGTGCCCCAGAAACTGTTTGTAGCCCATACTTTCTCCATCACCATCGACAGCGGCAGCATCAGCAGTCTGTAAAGAAGTATATTGGGGAGTTCGTTTCCACACCATCTTATATATTACAACTAGCCTATCATCATAAACTAATCATAATATATGGAGATAGAACTCATGGCGCGCTGCTTTTTTTTAACGTGGTTAGCTCCCCTGTAGGCATATCTCCACGACTAATAAACTAACAAATACCAAAAAATGTCTACCTGTCCTTATGCAACACTATGCGATCCAAAAACTTTGTGTAGTCCGCACTCCTAACGCGCGCCCGCTCAATAAGTTCGCGATACCGGCCCTGCATCATATCATATGCACCCTTCTTTTTTTCAAACTCCGATTGGGTCTCTTTGACCCTAGCAATTTCAATGCCCACATCCAACTGCCTTTGGCGCACATTGTTCCGACGATGAATGGTCTCATCCATCTGCCGTTGCAAGTCAACCAAGTGCCGTTGGATGCGGGCATCTTCATCTGCCAATCCTTCAGTCTCGCGCTGAAGTGGCGCTAAGGTAACCTCCATATCTCTCGCCATACCATCCACCTCCATCCTCAGCTGTTTTAGTGTCGCTTCAGTGATACTCAACTGCTCCCAAATTTTAGTTCTACCCATATGTATAGCCACAAAGTGCTCTGAAAATATGGAACAAGACTTAAAATTAGGTCTAGCAATTAAGTTGTTTGCGCCTGGGGAATTTCTCTTACTTGCCCAGTGGGTTCTAAGGTAAATATCACGCCTGTCATCTACATTTTCCATAGTTTTCCCGTACACAGAATTGACCATGCGCTTAAAGTGATTTTTCTCGGATGTGTCCTTAGCATTGTTTCTCATATTTGTATTGAGGTCTATATATTTCTTCAGCCAACGAGACTGCTTAAACTTGAGGACGCGATGAATTTGAGTTACAATTAGCCCATTATTTATGGCCTGCTTGAAGTTTCTATAGTGTAATACGTACTTGTCTTTATGATTTAAATTTGGAACCAATTTGGGGATTTCTGTTTTGGAATTAGGTGGAATTATATTCTCTACTAAAAATGGCAAATCAGCGTGTTTATCATGAAGGTGATGCGGATATGTTACATCAACTTCTAAAACATACCCATAATCCCCGAGATCATCAACAGACATAATATCGAGTTGATTAATTTCCTCAGCCGATAACCAAACAAATTCTCCCGTGGGCAGAGGTTGACTCATGCTATAACCATAGAGATTTGTCGCATCGATATAATGTATGGAAGACTTTGGCTCGAAAGGATTATATTCGGACAAATACGGGTTATTGGCGATATGTTTTCTTTCAACGCATTGGCTTATACCGCCGCGTATACTATTTTTGAAGAAATTAATCATATCTATATCTGTCAGTAGTTCCAACTCCACCTTAGTGTACCGCAACATCGCATCCCATGACAGACCTGGAGATGTATAATATTGCGCCGGATCTAGTTTATATGCTTTAAGTGATACATCCCTAAAATTTTCAAATATATCGCACAACATTAAAACATCTGATTTTAAGTATAAATCAGAATAAGATCCCAAAGTTTGACATTTAAATACATTCCAAACTTTCTGAGCCCTAGCATATTCCTCATCAGTTATGTGGCAATTATTTAACTTGTCATAAAACTCATCTTTTGAAGGTAAATTGGGGTGATCTAATTTCATTATATTATCCATGAAATTATATGGAAACACCCCCTTCTGCCTCATTAAATCGAATTTTTCTTTTTCTGCAAAACATTTCCTTGTTTCAACAAAAAATTCTGATGGCAGGTTTTCTGACAGTCCAGCCAATGAATCAGCTAAAAATCTGTAACTATCCAAAAATCTAAGTTTTATGTAATTTTTTCTCAACATACCATCTCTATCTACATAGCTATGGGTGTACAATGGTTTAGTGAACGAAATATATTTTTCTTTATTTTGTGCAATAACTTCGGTCCTCTCACCTTCGCCATACAATTCTTTAATAAATAAATGACTGTCATACCCACTCAAATTGTGGAAAAAGATTGGAACAAATTGTGGGATTTTATAATTTAAATTACAATTGCTATGTGCGGCGCCAGGTGTTTTCTTACCGGTAACATGACAATGATCTCTTACTTTAACGTCACCTTCCTGAAAAGGCTCATCGCAAATAGAGCATATAGTTGACGAGTTAAAATCATCTATTTCATCATTAGACAGCTGATGCATCGGAACAACGTCTTTTAAATAGGTATTATAAATAGTTAAAACATCGTCCTCTAGCCGTTTCACGAAATCGCTACCAGCATTATCACCCGTAAAAGTTACAAATTTCGTCAATGAATTATCAAACGAACATTTAATCAAATATGCAAAAGAATATGGTTCATGTTGGTATGTCGGGATAGTAAACTTTTTTTCCGGATCTGGTTCGCAAGTATCTATTGGTTTTAAAATCGATTCAAAATCAGCGTAAATTACAAATGGAACCCTAAGTTGCTTATCATAATTTTGAAACTTAAGTATGTTTTCAGGTACATAATTACCGCGTTTATCTTTTTTCAGCTCCACTGATGGCGTGCTGGTGTATATATGATTACAATCGCGCAATTGGTGCCGCAATAGTATGCTTTCAGATCGGAAATAAAGTAAACAGCCGTCACAAAAAAATTTTTTGTGCTCATTTCTAGTTACTTGATTCGATACCAATCTGGAAATATTTTTAATCCAACAATAGTGACTATTTCCTGAATCCTCCGTTATTAATAGTAAATTTATATGGTGACCTAACCTCCTAGAGGAATATCGTAATGGGCCTACTATTTCGAATTTAACCTTACCATTTTCATAACTACGTTCCAAACCATAAACATTAACACTTATGTCATTTAAATCTTCAAATTTTGAAATGTCTTTAAGCTTCATAGGGAATTCAATACCATCAACATTCAGCACGGCCTCGAAGTGTGGATACGATGTCGTTAGGTGAACATTGTCCCTCGCTGGATATAGCGCCGACGTGATGGCCCAAGCAAAGCAATACGCATCATTGTTTTGGACATTAACTACACCCTTCTTGGTTTCAATAAACTTAGGGAGCTTAATGTACGAGCAGCCGCCCAATGGGGAGTACTTATTTATATTAACTTCTAAAAATAGTACTTCCCGTAATGTCCAACCTGAAACAATTAGTAATATATTAGTAAACGCTATACTATGAATTATAAAACTACTATACCTGAATCCTTATGTTGAAAGTCTGCAGTTTGAGATACCACAGCGTCCTTAAAGTCTACATATACCGCATCCAAATCCGTCGACAAATCGAGTATTCGATTTATGCTGTTAAAAGATTTGATTTCAGAAACATCTTGGCTCTCCAATGCATAAGTAGCAAAGGCCTCTACATTAACTTTAATGGCATTATGGGCCTTCAGAACAACTTTTAACAATTTCAATACTCTTAATTTTATCGCATCAAAAAATGTTACATAATCTATATGTTTTTCATCACATTTAAGCCTGTAAGTTGCGATTCTGCACTTAAACGCGCTCTTAATTAAATATATACCATCAGCATGAATTGCACAGGCTTTTTCTTTATGCCCAAGACTCCTCATATGCGACGTCATCTGATTGGTAGGGACATCTACATTACATGATTCACATCTTCTATTATGGGCTTTTGAGTCTACGATGCGATGCGTATGAACTTGTGGAACTCGCATTACCCGGGCTTTTTTTTCAGGTGGAACATCATTACTGGGAGTAGTAGATCTCTTCGTACCTCCGGATGATTCGCCGATGCGGTTAGATATCAGCTTGCAACTTTTATTTTGATGTCGACGTAAATTATCTACCCTTGTATATGTTAAACCACAATTGCACTTATACATGTTTATTATTTTTATGATTATTTCGATATTAGATGATAGAACTCCCGATAGGCTTAAAGCTAACGATATTTGTACGGATTTGGATGCGGGTCCTACTATATATATCCTCTAGAAAATTCCACCACCTCTTCTTAGCTCCTCCCTCGATATTTCAGTTGGGTGCGTCTATCTCCGGCGCAGCTACCCCTTCTTAGTCCCTTACCACAATATTTCGGTTAAGCACGACCGTCTCTAACGCAGGCTAAGCACTCTAGGCACGACGGCCGAGAGTTAAGGACGTGCTGCCAACAGTAATCACTAGGAGACGCTTAGATAACATTCACTACATTGCATACAGTAATTACTACCTAAGGTGTACTTACACTTTAATATGTATGGAGTAATGAGATGTATACCCTGTGGGTAATTGGGAGGTACTTATTATGCAATTACAATCATTACAGTATGGCGTGTAGATGGTAATTGGGTGGTACTTACTGTGCAATTGCACTTATTACAGTACATGCTGTAATTGGGAGGTACTTTCTAATTGCGCGTCTATCTCTGGCGCAGGCTACCCCTTCTTAGTCCCTTACTTCGATATTTCGGTTAAGCACGACCGTCTCTAACGCAAGCTATGCACTCTAGGCACGCCGGCTGAGAGTTAAGGACGTGCTACCAACATTAATCACTAGGAGGCAGTTAGATAACATTCATTACACTACATTGCATACAGTAATTACTACCTAAGGTGTACTTACACTTTAATATGTATGGAGTAATGAGATGTATACCCTGTGGGTAATTGGGAGGTACTTATTATGCAAATACAATCATTACAGTATGGCGTGTACATGGTAATTGGGAGGTACTTACTGTGCAATTGCACTTATTACAGTACATGATGTAATTGGGTGGTACTTACTGTGCAATTGCACTTATTACAGTACATGATGTAATTGGGAGGTACTTGCTAATTGCGCGAAGGGTGGGGGGTACTTAGGATAATTACTAATTACCCAATTACCTCTCTCTGTACCTCTTTCTCATTTCCAGAACCGGCCAATTACATCTACTCTAGTTACAGAGTAATGTTAATAAACATACATCCTCACCTATCGACAGTCAAATATAAACTTTTTTATCAAAAGATTAACTAGAAATAGTAAATAATAATGCAATATTTTCTCCAAATGTAATGTCGTTAATATACTTTATATATGTGCATGATATAATTTGGTATCAGAAATTAAATATTTTATTTAAAATACTTTGAGTTTCCACTATTGAAAGCCACTTTGCTAGAGGTTATGGGGCTAGTTAAGGGTTACTAGCAATAGAGGATACCTATTACGATATTTACAAATCCTAGACCCTAGGATTGATTATTATTTTAAGCAGTAAAATGAGTACTTATATGAAAAGTTACATCAGATGTTAGATTATATACTAAAACCAGAGACCAACGACAATAATAACTGTTTAAATTTACTAAATTCTAATGTTTTTTTTCTACTAGACTCACACAAAACACTAAATCAACAATTGACCATATTTTCATTAGAATGCAAAAAAAATTACAAAATCAAATCGCCATCGATTCAGTAATATTTCTTACAGTCAATATTGACCATTATTCTGCCAGTGTACTTTTTATATTCACAAATCAAAAAGAGGTAATAAAAAAGAAAATAGAAAATAATTCCAAAAAGTAAATATTGCTAAATTATAAATATGTTAAGTAATGAGGAATGGACTGAAGTTCAAAATATAAATTATGACCCCCGAGTTAGCCTACAATTTTTTTTTTAACAATTTAAACAGACATTAAAAGTTGCATAAAAACAAAAACTATAAAAACTAAGGTAAAAAAGATTACACCCTGGATCACACTGGGATTAATCTCCTCTATTAAGCAAAGGGATTACATGAAAAAAAAATACTTATTTGAATTAGAAGCCCAATATAAACAGTACCGGAACAAACTAAATATTCTAATCAGAAAGACTAAAAATGATTATTATCAACGAAAAATTTCTGAAACAGGGACAAATTTAAAAAAGGTCTGAAATACAATTATTGACGATTACAACATCCCAATAAACAATGAAGTAAAGGCAGACAAGTTAGACAATTTTTTTTCAAATTTATGAGACACTCTGGCAAATAAAATAGCTCATGTAAACCTGCAAAAACAATTTCTTGAAGATGAAAAAAATGAACAGTGTATATTTTTAAAACCAATAACGGTTAATGAAGTAATTAACCTCATATCAAATTTAAAAAATAACTGCTCACCAGGCCCCGACAAACTAGTTACATCCACAATAAAAAACATCCATAAACATATCGTCGGACTAAAGCACACTTATTGTATATCCAAAAACGCATTTTTGCACAATCGCGAATTTAAACTTTTAGAAAATGTAATTAAATGCCTTAATTCTCAGTTTTAATTTAAATTTATTGTAGTTTGGTGGGTGTTGGAGCTATGTTGGAGCTACAATGTTTGTGCCCAATAAAGATGACTAAAATGCGATTTAAATGGTACCAAGATCGTTATAACATTAAATTTGGAGTTACAATATGTGTGCTTTAGATCAACGATATTGTCTTACCTATGAAACATATTATAAATCTTTGTTTCCAATATAAAAGAATTTCTCAACAATGAAAGAACTCAATAGTCACCTCTATTTTTAAGTCGGATGTCTAATTGACTTCTTTCATGCAAATAACACTATTACAGAAAGACAATATGGATTTATAAAAAACTAATACTGAAAATGCTATTGTGGATTTTCTAGACTGGCTTACATACCTAACGGTATTACTCGACTTGGCCAATGCCTTTGACACTGTCTTTCACAAAATTTTATTAATTAAATTACATTATTATGGTATTAGAGGTCTTGCCCTTGATCTAGTGTCTAACTACCTATCCAATAGAACTCAACGAGTTAAAATTGGCAATATTATTAGTTCTGAGTCTACTGTAAAAACGGGAGTACCACAGGGAACCGTATTGGGCCCAATACTTTTCCTTGTGTATATAAATAATCTTACCAAAATAAAAAACTTCACTCATATGTTATGCCGATAACACTGCTTTAATTCTTACGTGTAAAGACTGGGAGGATTTTAAGATTTATGCAGAATCAGATTTAAGGAAAATAAGTTCGTGGTTAAATCATAATAAGCTTACATTAAGCGTCAAAAAAAAAACAAATTTATAACATTTAGTACAACAATTATTATTAACCAACCTAGTAACATTGTTATAAAACTTCACTCTTTTAGCTGTCAAAATAATATCTATTGAAAAAGTAACTTCTATTAAATACTTGGGAGTTATGCTAGATCAATATGTACGTTGGACTGAGCATATAATCCATGTCAGTAAACGGTTAAGAGCATTAGTCCATAAATTCTACGTACTAACAGAAATCCTCTCCAGAAAAATCTAGTTATTCTTTACTTACTTATTTGAATCTACTTTGAGGTATTGTATAGTTGTTTGGAGTCGGCGCTTTTAAAAATACATTCTACAAACCGTTCAAAATACCTTACTAAAACTCATTTTCAATGGACCCAAACTTTTCTCTACTCAAAAATTGTATAGTGAAACACTCATCCTAAACGATTAATTGCTTTTTATTTATCAATGTGCTTTAAGAATGCATGTAAATCGAAAATATTTAATTTATAAAAATACTAGCGTCACACGCTCAACTGCTAACAATGATGTCCTTACTCAACATTGTAAAAAAAACCTAACGCAACGATCGTTTCTATTCTTTGGGCCTAGGCTCATCAATATAATCCAATTGCACCCGAAACAAATTATTAAGGAGGTCCTTTCGCCAACAATGTTAAATAAAAAATATTAGAATATGACTAAAATTAATTTTTTATTTATCTAATAGTAAACTTTTAACTATACCTTACCGTGCAAATTTTTGAGAATTTTTTTTTTAAAAATGTGTGTGTTTGTACAGTGTCTTATGAGAAAGTAAGACTTCAACAACAATTTTCGAATTATAATTAATTTTACTATTATTTATTGATTAGATGAAGCAGAAAAAAACGAAAAATAAGGTTTTTGAAATATTTAGGTTTTATTTTTTACAATAAAATATATATGTTACCGTAGAATTTATTGAGAAATTATTATTAAAAAATCACAAAAATTTTTTTTGTGATTTTTTAATATTAATTTCTCAATAAGTTTCACGGTTTACTATATATATTTTATTGTATAAAACAAAATCTAAATAATTCAAAAACCTTATTTTTAGTTTTTTTCTACTCCATCTAATCAATAAATAATATTATAATTCGAGAAATGTTGTTCAGGACTTACTTTCTCGTGAGGCACTGTACAAATACTCACATTTAAAAAAAAAATTCTCAAAAATTTGCAAGGTAAGGTATAGTTAAAAGTTCAGTATTAGATAAATAAGGACTTCAACTATTAGAAAAAAATTAATTTTAGTCATTATCTAATAACTTTTTTTTAACATTTGAGGCGAGAGGTGTGGCGAAAGAACCTCCTTAAATTAAAGCTGTTTAAAATCAAAATTAAAGATTATATAAAGAAAAATCAAATTGCGTTTCTGAACGTTATAAAATAAAATAATTTCACAAGGCACAACCTATTCTGTAAATATAATATATAAATATATAAATAATAAAAAAATTATTATTTTTTGCTCTGCTTTCGTCATATCTATTTTTATTAAAATACAAAACAAAAATTATTTTTTCCCTGATCCACCATTCCTTGTTTCCCTAATATTCGCCCCGTGCGAAGTCATGGAAAGGGAAGCAAACGCGATACTAGCGCTAGCTGCGGATAATTGGTGCATTTTAGGGCGATATTTTGTAATTTTGGCATATCAAACACACGTATACATTTTACTTTTTTTCAAAAAAGTAGGTAAAAACAATACAATAAGCAACCGGAGTTGCTGTGTTGAAAATTGTACAAATACTAGCAGAAAAAAACAGTGAAACTTGTATAAAAAAATTCAGTAGCAAAGTGGAAATTAAATCAAAAAAATAAATGGATAGGTGTACAATAAGAAGAAAAATAACCTTTATTTTCGTAATAATAACAGTAATGCTAGAAATAGTAGACATCAGAAACTTGAAAGGTTTTAAATAAACAATAAGTTATCGTTTTACGATGTTCTTTAATATCACTTTATTTTTAAATGTTCATTCAGCAAGGACTAGATTTCAAGATTTCTGCCTTTGATGTGGCTGGAATGCAATTTTGTAACTTACTGATGGGAAACCATTTTTAATCATTCATTATATGTTTTCTTTCGAACAAAAATGAAAATATAAATAACGATCCTTTTTTATACATTTTAACTTCACGCTATTATTAAATGGTATTTTTTTATTTTGACAGAATAGGCTAATTCTTCAATGACAACTTATTAAACTTAGGCAACTTCTCATACATTTTCCAGTAAATACTGTTGCCTGCCTATATTTTATTATTGATTTTTATTGATTATACATAATTTTCTTTAATTTAAGCACTAAAAATATATAATAATAATAATAATAAATTAATGTTTTACTTGTTTTACAAATCCATATACTTTTATTAAAACTAACATATATGCTTTTTTAATAACGAATTCTATTAAAAATTGTATTTGTCAGTATATACAGAAATAGTCCATTAGTACCAAAACGAATTGACGCTGCTGTCGCGCATGCAGCGAATAGGTATCTCTAAGCATAATTTCAAAAATTTCTATAATTTATGTCTAACTACTGATTGGAATGGTCTTTCTGAAGATATTGACTCTAAATTTTTAGACTTCTTAAATAAAATAATTATGTGTTTCAATACAGCTTTCCCACTTCGCCCCATTAAAACTAAATGTCATAAATCTTGGACAACTAAAGGAATAAGAACATCATCTAAAAATATGAGGTCACTCATGTATATTAAAAAGTACACAGATAATCCTCTAATATTAAACTATATCAACAACTACAGAATATTGTATCGGAAAATCATCAAATCTGCTAAGAAAAACTATTACAAAAATCGCATCGCAAGAGCTAAAAACTCCTCCAAAAAAACCTCGTCTATAATAAATGACTTAAGGAATAAAACCTGTTCTTCAAACAGTGTAAATCCTAGCCCAGATGAACTAAACAATTATTTCGTAAATGTAAGTAAAAATATCAAATCTAACATAGCTCCGAGTCAGGATGCTCTCTCCTTCCTCCTACCTACTAAAAGGATCACTGAAAGTTTCTTCCTAAGACCAGTAGATAAGCATGAACTAGTGCAAACCATAAACAACATCCAAAATAAATTTTCCTGTGGAATTGATGGCCTGTCCACCAAAATATTTCTAAATATACCGGATGTAGTAATCAACATTTTAACTTCACTGATTAATGAATCCTTTGAAATTGGTCTCTTTCCTAACTGTCTAAAAACAGCTATAATAATCCCACTTCATAAAGGTGGCGACAAAACCAAAATCTGTAACTATAGACCTATCGCGTTATTGCCTACCTTATCGAAGATAGTAGAACGGCTAATGAAAAACCGTCTTTAGCCCTTTCTTTTCAAGCATAACATCCTCACAGCTCATCAGTATGGCATTCTACCTAAAAAATGCACTAGCGACGCAATGTTTTCCGTTCTTAATGAAATATACACTTCACTTAATGATAAACTTTTCACCGCTTCAGTATTTTGTGACTTCGCAAAGGCCTTCGATTGTATAAATCATGATATTTTAATTAATAAGTTACAAATTTATGGCATACGGGGTTCTCCTTTACAATGGTTTAAAACTTACCTAGAAAATAGAAATCAACAGGTGCGGGCGAATGGTGAGGATTCTACAAATCTAGCAATAAGCAGTGGAGTACCTCAAGAATCAGTATTAGGTCCAATTTTGTTTTTATTATTCATCAACGACATCACAGACTTAAGAATAAGTGGTAGAATTACTTTATTTGCTGATGACACCAGTGTAACCTGGAATAATTCTAACATGCAGACATTACAATCTATCATAAGTGAAGATCTAGTGACTATTAAGTCCTGGTCTGATTCGAATGGACTTTGTTTCAACACCAGTAAAACTGTAACATTGTCTTACAGAGGTACTTTACAACCTCTAACTCTAAACAATAATCTGATCCAAACGGTGACTTCAATCAAGTTTTTAGGTCTTTATATAGACAATTCTCTAAAATGGTCTGCTCATATAGATACCTTAGCAAAAAAATTATCCTCCGCATGTTTTGCCATTAAATCGGTTTCTGAAGAGCTGACTCCTTCTACTGCATTAATAACCTACTTTTCCTTATTCGAATCTCACCTTCGCTATGGTTTACCTTTCTGGGGTTCTTGTAGCTTATACCTTTTCGAATCTATTTTTAAACTGCAAAAAGAGCAATCCGCTATGTATTTGGTTTAAGTAGTAGGACACATTGCGAAAATTACTTCATAAATTTCAAAATTCTAACCCTTCCTGCTCCATTTATTTTCGAATCGAAATTTAGAGACTGATGTTTATTTAACAATGCCCACTTCTGACCTATTAAAACATTCCATTACCTACAATGCCAAAAAATTGTATAATAACCTTCCGATGCAATTAAAATCTATAAATACATACGATAAGTTCCGAAGACTGGCTAAAGCTTTTCTTCTAGGAAGACCATATTACACAGTAGCAGAATTTTATAACGTACTTTAGACATTTGAGTTCCACTTACAATGGCATTAATTAAATAATTAAATATTAAAGTTTAAATTTAAATTTAAATTTAAAAATTAAATTAGAATAATTATAATGACGGATATTGCATATCCATTGCAATTGTTATTCCTATTTTGTCTGTTTGTTTCTGTTTGTTTTTTCTGCTGTTTAGTTATTTTTATATGTTTAGTATTTAAGTTACACGCTTTGTCTATAAAATTTTTGTAAATTTTCTTACGACAATAAAGCATATCTCTCTCTCTCTCAGTTCTTGCTATTTTCTCTCTACAGGCAATGTACAGAAACATCCAGAATGAGCATTTAGCAAGACAGGCAACTATTGCCTAGGTGACTTGCACTTTCTGCGGTTTCTTTTTCATTGTTGTCTCAATACCTTGTATTATTTTTATACATTATATTTATGTACTTTTAATAACCAATAAATAAATTGAAACTGAAATAATATAAAAATTATAAATTGTTAAATAATTTCTAAAAACTGCAATGTTATTTTTAAACAAAATAGGTTTAGATTAGAATTCAAAAGTGAATTTTGAGGGTGATATTACTAGATGATTTTTATGAATCTAATTTTAGAGATAATTTTGTAAAGTATACTACCACAAGTTGTTAGTCAATCTCTTTATTTCTTATTTGCATCTGCATTTATATTATCACAGAATAAATAATATACAATAAAAATTATTAATATTTAATTATTTAAATGTACATTAAAAAAAATATTATTATTCCAATTTCGATCCCAATTCAATGATTTGAAATGATTTTAAAATAACAAATTAGCATTTTTTTATTACGATACACATTGAACTTGAAATGAAATTGGAATAGTTTATAGTACCTGCATATGAAAATAAACATTTTAGCTAAATAGAATTTATTTCATTTACAGGATGTTAATTTTGTATGTGAATATAAAGAAACATGTTTAAATCTGAACAATTCAATAAAAATTAAAGTACATTTTTTCCAGAACCGAAGACCAGTACTACTTTATGTGATTTCTCTCTAATTTTGAGCACTGAAAGTAAAAAAAATGTAATTTATTAAAATCGATCAAGTTTATGTGACACAAGTTATAAATGTAATTTTAAAAAACCGACTTTAAAATCGTGTAGATGCCCTTAAAATTTGAGATTTTTTATTTTCTCATATATTATTGAATCATGACCAAATGTATATGGAACTATTCCTGAGAAGAATAGTCGATTAAAATACATAAAAAATGAAGAATTTGATGATTTTCTCATGGGCTTCATATATCTTGACCAAATTTATATGGGACCACCCCTGAGATACCCCTTTTCTAACAAAAAAGAATCATATAAATCGAACAACGCAGTAAATAATTATTGCTGAAAATACATAAAAAGAAATATTCCGACGAATTAAGAACTTCTTTTTTGAAGTCGGTTAAAAAAATCGTTATATTAAGTATACTTCTCATTTGGCAAACAAACTATATTGTCATCTTTGATTTCCACATTGTTACATATAAAGCCGAGACACGAAAATGTGACTATTGTAAAACTATGAAATTTTGATATTTTGAACTAATAATTTTTCCAAGAGAACAGAGAAATTCAACATGTTTTAAAAGTAACAAAAATCAAATATAAAACACATATTATATAAACTTAGTTTTCCTTTTATACCCCCAAAAAGCCAACGAAAAATATCCATCTACAAAACGAACAAAGTAGGTCATCCATATTTGCCGGTTTTGTGCAATTTTTTACATCCTTTCATCTTCCGTAATTCATATTCTCTGGCCGAGTTAAAAGCTCGTAGAAATATTACGCGTGTCCACTTTCATGCACATTAGCGAAAACAAAAACACATATTGGTCATATTTTACCTCCTCTCCACGTCCACGCGTTCAGAGAAAAAGTGAAAATACAAAGCTGGAAAAGAGTAGGCAGATCAAAGCTTTGTTTGAGGTGTTTTGTTGACATACATATCTTTTTGTACTGTAGGTTATGATTGTGGGAAAAATGATTGGTATCAGAAGAGCGACAAAAATAACAAATTAGAGTCATTATTTTTTCATTAGTCGGAATTTCCAAATTTTGTAAATTTACTTAGGATCAAATCGGACCTGTCGCGAAAGTAAAAATGTTTTAAGTATTTTTTAATATAAAGTTGTATTTATATGCGTGAGATTGGAAATACTTCGTGATATTATGTATCTTGACAATATATAAGGGCAATTAATGACTACACCAGAATAAAAAACGATCAAAAAAGTTGCATAGACCACATATTTATAAAATCATTAAAAAATATCAAATACACAATACATCCGTTTATTATCAAAACAAGCATTACAGATCACTTTTCAATCGCATTAGATATTATGGTTGCTAAAGTAAAACAAAAAGATATTATAGAAAATAAAAAGATATTTACTGATAAAAAATTACTTATATCTCTAATCAAAAACGAAACATGGTTGAATATATATAATACACCTGATATTAACGTATGTGCAGAAATGTTCATAGATAAAATAAAATCATATATTAAAAAATCCACTAAAACAATTCATTTCAAATCCAGCCAAAGAAAACGTACAGAATGGATTACTCATGGGTTAATTAATTCAATCAACGAAAAAAATAAAATTTACAAAAAAATGCTGAAAAACCCTACCGAAGAGAATAAACGAGAATTTAAACAATACAGAAATCGCCTCCATAATATGTTACGGCTTGCTAAGTCAGATTACTATAATAACAAAATACTTGATAATAAAAACTCGTCCAAAGGCTTATGGCAATGCGTAAAAGACCTGTGTGGTAATAAAACAAAAAAAGAAAACATAAAATCAATAAACATAGAAAATAAAACGATTACAGACAACAAACTAATGGCTAACCTATTATGTGAACACTTCACAGGTGTAGGACATAAAATGGCTGAAAAAATTAAAACCCATCCCTTAAACTTAAATTCCTTCAACTCCACAAAAATAGTGAATTCAATTTATTTCTCTGAAGTAAACCAGACTGAAATTTTGAAAACAATAAATGGGCTAAAAAATAAAAAAACTCCGGGTATAGATGGTATTCCAGCTGAAATAATAAAACCAATAGCCCCATACATTGCATCAGTATTAGCTTATATAGCCAATAAAATGTTAAATGAGGGGATATTTCCAAACATTCTTAAAGATGCTATGATCATACCACTTCATAAAAGTGGAAGTCTGGCAGATATAAATAATTATAGACCTATATCGATTATCTCAACCTTTTCTAAAATTTTCGAAAAAATTATTTACTCAAGAATGTTCAATTTTTTATCAAAATACAATATATTGTCTGCTAAACAATTTGGATTCCAAGTTAACAAATCTACTTCAGATGCCATTGCCAATTTAACAAAATTAATAAATAATTCTATTGATATATCTAAACCAGCAATATGTATTTTTGTTGATCTGGCAAAGGCATTTGATACTGTGGATCATAAAAAACTGCTATCTACATTAGAGGATTGCGGTTTTAGAGGAACTACATATAAGCTAATGGAAAGTTATCTAAATAAGAGAAAACAGTGTGTTAAAATAAACGACACTACGAGTAAATATGAAACTGTTACATATGGAGTTCCTCAGGGAACAGTGTTGGGACCACTGCTCTTTAATTTATATGTTAATGATCTATTTAAGCAGAGATGTAGAGGTGAAATAATAAGTTTTGCGGACGATACAGCTATATTTTTTACAAGTGACAACTGGAATTCCTTACGAAAAATTATTGAAGAAGACTTTAGTCATTTAATAGCATTTTTTAACTCCAAATTATTAACAATAAATTTCAATAAAACTAAATATATTCCGTTTACTTCATATGATAGAACACTACCCCCTTTTAATCAAATAACTTTTAATATAGGTCAAGACCAACAGGTAAGCATAATAAATACTGAAAATATCAAATATTTAGGTATTTACATAGATTCTCATCTCAGATGGCAACATCACATTAATTACGTCATAAAAAAAATAAGAATGATAATGCCAAAAATAAAATATCTGAGTAATATTTTAAAATCTGAATATCTCCGTACGATCTATTTTGCCTTAATAGAATCCCACTTAGCATATGGGATATTAGCATGGGGTAGTGCTGGTATAACTTATTTAGAAAGACTTATCACAACTCAAAAAAGGGTTATAAAAATTATCTATAAGTTGCCACATCGTTTTCCTTCAGAACATATCTATAGTCAATCAAATATTTTAAATATACATCAGCTTTTCACCAAAATTTTATTACTCCACCAATATAAAGATAGGGACAACCTTAAAGCAATCGAACATACCTAAAATACGAGAAATAAAAATAATTTTTCTGAAATTCCAAGAATGTATAAAACATTAAGGCAAAAATCACATATGTATCTTGGTCCGAAATTGTATAATCACGTACCAGCTGAAATAAAAAAAATTAATTCTTTTAATCATTTTAAAAATAAAATAAAAAAATGGATACTTACCATTCCCGAAAATTCCTTAAAACGTTTTTTGACAAACAGTAGCAGTATATTATAAATATTTATAAATATAAAAAAAAAGTTATAAAATATTATTTACATATACAAATATTTAAGTTTTGAATTTTTATCTGTAAGCGCAACTAATGTTTATCCAAATTTCTAATTTGTTTATTTTAATCACTGTTTATTTTGTACAACATTTTCAATTAAGTAAGTTTAATATTTTACTAGTTTCTTAAAAATTAATAAGTATTGTTAATTTTAACACATTTTTAATGTTATTTTAAATATTTTCATTTGGTTAATTTAATTTTATTTAATACTCTAAAAGAGGAAAATATCGCTCGCGCACAGGTTTACCTTTGCGGGTTTCTTTCTTTCTTTCTTTTGTTTATTCTAATAAGTTAAATGATGTATTATTTTATTGTAATTATTTATCTGAATAAACTTTATTATTATTATTATTATTATTATAATATTGACAGCTTCAAATTTGTGTAACGATAAAACAACACTCTACAGAGACGTTTAAGATAAAAAGCAGTAAAGTTCTGTAGATATAATACAGAAAGATACGGAAAGGCGCGTAAATGTTTTTAGATTCAAAATTTCTGATATACCATTTGTTTCTAATTCACAAACCAATGACTTTGGACTATAAACATTATATACAATTTTGTAATCGATGACGTCATGTACACGAAAATGGTGACGTCATTAGTACATCCAAATGTAGTTTAAGACGCCCAGCTGAAATTAAAAATTGACTGTAGATGTATTAAAATAATGTCAAATTGACTTGATTAAATAATAACATATCAACAGAGTAGGATACAAACCTTTACGTGTAATTTTGGAAATACAATTACTACATTTTGAACTACAATTGGAAAAGGTGTAGATCTAATAAAATGATAATGCTTGCAAGCGCTTTAGACCTTATAAGGTCATCTTCAGACATTAAATGTTCGAGTACAATCTGCAATAACTTAACGTTAGATATCTTCATACAATATCTACTAGATGTTTTACCACATCATAAAATTTACGGACTTGATAAAGAAAATTTATAAAGAAAAGGGTTTTAACAAATGTTTGAAACATTGTAAAGGTTGGTATGATTCAATAGGCATGTATCCGTGATCATATCTTTGAATCTGGTTTACCTCTATCGAATGAATGTGACAAAATAGTAACAAAAAATAAGTGAGTAGAATATTAACTGTAAGAGGCGTAGGTATATTAAATATTTCAATTATATCTACTTAGTCTATGCCAAGTAAGAAACAGATAAGCAGAATAGAATTTGTTGATACCCTTAGGACTGGTCTAAGGGTTATCATTAAAAGAGGGTTGTTTAACGTATAAATTATTTCACATCTCACATGCAGCGGTACTATGAGAAAATGGTGGAATTTACTAGACATTATGAAATATATGATAAAAGACAAGCAGTTAACAAATCAGGTATTTCAAACCAAATGGTTTCCGGTGGGTCATGATAGGGCAACCTTGTGGGCCTGGTGATTTGACAGGGTCAATGATACAGATAGTTATATGGATTGATCATCTATGTTTTTTAAAATAAACATAAGCTTATGTAGGTAATTCTTTTTATTTACTATATTCAAAGGCAAAGAAAATTTTTGACATTAAGTTTTGAGGTTACAATTTTTAAATAAAAATATACATAAATGACCAAGCTTGAATTGAATAAAAAATGCAACGAATAGGAAATGGATATTGGAAAACTTGTAAGCAAACGAACACATAGTACACAAATAGTATACGAATTACAAAAATACTACACAAAATATACAAATAGTACAGAAATAGTACACAAAATATACAAATAGCACAAATAGTACAGACTGCTTGTACATCATAGTAGAGCAGCGGTGTACTGTTTAATTTTTTCTATTTAAATCTGCTTTTTCTTCGTGTAGCGTTCCATGTCTGATAATTGAGTTGCGTCTACTTGACAGTTATTAAATATTTAGTCCAACACACTTGATTAAGAACAAATGTTGCGAAATTCAAATCTTATTTTATTGAATAAATCGCCTTGTATAAGGTATTGTAAAAGTCACAAATCTCATTCTATACGACAATTTTAATTCGGAAAAGCAATAGGAAGGAAACGATTCATTGCTATTCACCAACAACCGAATCAGGAAATTACATCACACAAAAGTCATTTAGGCTCCCTCCTACACGCAGTGCAGGGGCGTACTATCTTACTTAAATACAAAAAGGTTCATATTAAGTCGATACTGCTTGCAAATTAGCAATTCAATAAAATTAAACAAATACAGGATGTTCCTAAATACTAATATTCTTTTGTTTTAAGATATACTAAATGAAAAGAATAAATTAATTCTTTCGTAAAATCCTAAAACCCGTTGATTTTTGTTAATAAACGGGCGTTCGTTTCGTCAGATTTCTTTTTATTTTTAACCTCACAATGTGTGAGGTGATGATGATAAATTGTTTAAATGAAAATGTGGATGTTGCAATATATCATTTAGAAGGTCTTTTAAATATTTATTCACCCACATCAACATGTTTAAGTAATTATATTGGTTTATTGCAAAAAAAATTATGAAATACCAATAGGTTTCCTATCACAAATTTATAATTATGTTTATCATGTATTCATTGGTACGTAAAAATATATTTAGTAAAGCCTGTCATTGACAATTAAATAAGAAACCTGTAAACACGGACCAATTAAAAAAAATCTGGATACCTTATCAAAATTTCTACATTGATTGAATTTCTATCAAATGATTAATAATAATGAGGTTCATAAAAGGCGTATTCAAAAAGTCTTTGTAGCTATTTATCAACATGAAATTGAGTGAACCCAAAAGAAATGAAATTCTAATAAATATTGGTTGTGAACATAAAACAAGGTATTGGAAAGATGTATGTAATTTATTTAATAATAAATATTGCAACCGATTGCTTATTTTACAATCAACAGTTAACAAATCTGAGAATAAATTGAGAGAATAGGGCCAAATAAAAGATCTTCCTAAAGGTAGCAAAAAAAACCAATATCAGAAAACCAAAAACAAGATGTTCTGCTAACTTTGAAGAAAATCCACATATCATGCATTGTCCATCCCACTTTATACGTTAAAAAAAGTGACATCCCTACAAAGTGAATTTAATAGTATTTATTTCTGATGAATCTACATTTCTCTTAAGCGGTCATGTTCATTGTAAGACTTGTCGATAGTGAGCTACGAACAATCCACTATGGATGTGCCATACTCTATACCCGAAGAAAACTAATGTTTGGGCCGGAAAAATAAACAGATTCGATATAAAGCATTTTTACAAAACTTTTGGTCCCCAAATTAAATCGGTTCTTCTCAAAGAGAAAAGAATTGTGTATGCAGTACGATGAAGTGCCTCCACACTATGCGGTCTTGGTAAAAAACTACTTATGTAACGTCTTCCTAAATCAGTGGATAGGTAAAAGGGGATAAATATAATGGCCACCTAGATCAACACATTTAACTTGTTTTAATTTTTTAATGGGAATACTTGAAAATTAAAGTGTACTAAAATATAGCACAAAATATCAATGAAGTCAAAGAACAAATACTTATTGAGATTGCAAAAATAATTCTAACAAGGAGAAAGTTCGAGAAGAGTTCAATGCTGCTCGCCTTTCCCATTGTATTTAGTTAAAATTGAAGCACTTGATTTAATATTGGTTTATATTTAGTAAATACTATTTATTCTACAAATTCATATATTCACTAGTGGATATTCTACTCTAGTCACAAACGCTCTAAGTTCGAAACAAGGACTGTCAAAAGAAATTCGGTGACAGTGCCAATTGTTATTCAATTAAGTTTGATATTGTTTTGCAAATGTTATAGCGATTTTCCATTAAACGTGCAAGACAAGAACAAAACAGAAACTCCTGTCGAAAAAAAACAGAATTGCATTATTTCGCAAAATTTTTGGAGACTGGCGCTCTCCTCCGTTGCACCTATCGAGCCAAGAGGTTTAAAAACTCAGTTTAGTATTGTCAGTAAAGTTGAGGTGGATTTATGTTTTTAAATTCTCATAGTTTTCCCCAATCCTTCGAGTTTGGCTTTTGAGTGAGTTGAGTTTTATTATTAATTGAGGAAACATCTCCGGAAGAAGGATATTTCTTGGGCTATGGATGACAAGCGCCCACCATCTTTAGAATCGTTAGCGTAGGAATCAACGTTCAAGACCCGTGTTCGGGAATTTTCGTTGGATGGATCCTGACCCTATGTCCTATGTATAGCAACTTTCGGAACTTAACAGAGCAAATTTTGTTGAAAACCTCGATCCTTTCTGGCGAGTCTTCGTGAAAGAGATCAACGTCAACCTAAGGATCTGTTTCGCAAAGTTGATTCATATTTTCGCTGCTCCGCTTCACGACTCGTCCGGGAGATCTCTACCTCTAGTAGCGATTTTGGTGCTTCAGCACTACACAAGTTAGGTGTTATGTTTTATGATGCTAAAAATTATTATAAGTTGCACCCTACAATGTTGGCTAGAACCCAACGGGTAGAGGGGATGAAATACATCCCTATGTCTTAGAGTAATCTCAATGTTACGACTGGT
>OV651816.1:18397826-18625326 GCA_927349885.1 Psylliodes chrysocephalus
TGCATTATCTAAAACCTAGAATACAGTCATCAAATATTAATTTTTTCAGTGGTATACGAGGTATATGAGTTTTACTGAAGAGTAAAGAATAAAGGATTCTTTATGCGACTGATAAAATTTGATATCTGATGGTTGTATTTTAGGTTTTAGACCATGCTCGACTTTTTATAAAGAATAACTTTTTTCCCAATATTATTTTTTAGGAAAAAAAGTTATTTTTGCATTTTTATGTTTTATAAAAATATAATTATTGTAAAATAAATGTTTTTAGGTAAAATTTTGTTTTTTTTTTTTTTTAATAAACCAAAAGGAAATCGAAAACAAATTTATTGCACTGCTAGCCAAAATAAGTAAAAAGTGGCAATATTAAACATTTTAGTTTATTGTCTAGCGGGCACAACAATGAATAAATTTTATTAATTTTTTAATTATAAGAAGTTGGTGGGTTATTATACATTTATATTTCAAAATTTAAGGGCTGCTATAAAAAAATTGTATTATCTATCAAATGTACAATTTCTTTATTTCAATTAGTAATTTTTTATGATAAATCTATAGCAAATTAATGTTCATCCCACAATCTTCTAATAACCAAAAATTTATTTAAATTCGTTTATTGCTGTGCCCGCTATAGAATAAACCAAATGCTTAAAATTATCGATTTTTACGTATTTTGGTTAGCTTCTAAATATAGTATAATCGCATATCCACTATAAAACTAGTTTATAATAACTATGAGAATATTTTATAAACAGTCGTATTCTATGATATTATGACAATATAAGTGAATGATAATCCGTATGAGAATAGCTTATAAACTTTATAAGCTAGTTTTATTATCAGTACATCCGAAATTAGCCTTAGGTAATAAATATTAATACCTGCTAAAAGAATTTTTTACAACTCTCATAGAGTAGTTCACTTATTTTTATGTGAACGATTGTATAATAATAATAAGACGATTTCACTGTCAATAAGTAATGCATTGGTAAACTTTAACAAACCGTGTTGTATTATGTCTATAGTCCGTATACTAACGGTTATGGAAGGTTCTAGCAATTCTTGTTCCATATCAGCAACAGCTCGTTTGGCTGTCCCATATAGTATACAACAGTTAAATAAGGAGTACGAGAATTCTGGTAATGATTAGACCGCATTTCTTTCAGTGTGAATAATCCACAGCAACCCCTTTCGTGACTACCGGATAAATGGAAAATTTATTTACTTTAGTTAATTCAGCAATTGTTATTATGAACGCATTATCAAACTGCTAAATATTTTCCTTTTTTAAACATTCGAATATATTTAAAATAACTTGTTGTGTTTGTATATCTAAATCCTTATCGTTAAAGTCATACCTGTCTTTAATCTCACTACACTGTGCAATTTCATTTTCTTCATTCGCCCATGGTCTAAAGAACGCCATATTTATATTTAATAAAAGAAATTTAAATTAAACCAACCACACATACAAAACACACCGCACGACAGTACTCCACTGATATCGCAGACTGTCTTCCAGGAATATTTTTAAACACCTGTCTTCCGTAAATCTTCGGCCAATACAGTGCATTTAAGTTTACGATTCGATGTTTTCATTGGTAAACAACTGATGGTTTGTTTAATATTTACCGCTTTGTATAAGGGGAGTAAACATTATTTTTCGTTTCTTAATTTGGCATGAGTACCGTGCGTATATATTAAATATTGATGATTCCCCACATAACTGTGTTCTGCAATTGATAATGGAAGGACTATACCTATAACACATTGTTATATTATAAGCACCGATGCGTTTGAGAAAACTTTAATAACTTCTATTAGTGGTAAGTTCATTTATTATTATTTCTGAATAATTTACCTTTAGATAACTAATTTAAATAACCTTAGTAGATTATTTTTAAAAAATAGTTGTGGTCAACGATCGAATGTTTTGCCCAACGCTCGAATGTTGTGCCAAGTTCAATGATGTTTTTTTGCCTTAATTGTGACATACTTACTTTCTCATTTTTGTTAGTTATCTGACTTAGTCATTTAATATCCAAATCAGTGTAAAGGTGATAAATATCCCTGTTCATACCCTTATGAACAGTTCAACAGGCATTAATTTTTATTTCATATTTTTCAGGTGCAGAAAAGCCGACAGAGACTAAGGGCGCTATTATTACTGTTATTTATTACATATTGTAATTAATACTTTGTATCTTTTATATTAAAACAATAAATTGAATATTTTATTAAGGAACATTTTTTCTAGGTTATAATTATAATAATTATAAAATACTACTACAAATTTTATTAAAAATTACTACAATTTATATGAATTTTTACTATTTATTGTGTAAAACTTTCGTATTTATTTTCATAAAACGCAATACATTTTTAATATAAATTCATACAATGAATAGCAAAAATTATAACAATTTGTAGAACAATTCTTATGATGCATTTGGATATTTTTACTAAATATTGTAGATAATAACTCTACGATACATTCTCTACAAATATTTGGAAATTTCTACTACAAATTGTCCCTGTCCCTATATGTACTATTTATTGTAGAGAAAAAATGTATAATTGTAGAAATTTGTTCCACAATTTTTTTTCCGTGTATAAAAAGTCTTCAAATTTCACCCAACTTGAAGTATGTGAATTGATATCACTCATGAAGAAATATCAAAATATTATAGAGTGCAAAAAAGTGATGCTTTTACATGGAGGCAGAAAGAAGAAGTTTGGCAATCCTTATGTCTGGATTTTAATAATAGTGTAGCATGCAAAAGTCCAAAAAAAAGTTTCAGAGAGAGAAGAAATTTATGAAACTGGGGGAGGAAAAGCAGAATTTCCAAATATTACGCTCGATGATGAAAACATAAAATCCATCATTGAAATAGCTGTTAAAGGTTTAAACAACTATTTTGACAGTGATGAGCTGGGTGATAAAACTTTTTAAGATGAAAGTAACAAACAAGACATAAAAATAATTTTTCCTACGACCACTTAGGAAAGTGACACATATCACACTATATAGACCTATGGAAAGTGCCCTATATCACACGCGTATGAATAAGAATTTACTTTCCACCCAAGTGAGAATATGCTACTTTCCGCAGTAGCTGTCAGAAAATGTCAAACACATAATTTCTATTTTGATCTATGTAATGTCCATATTAATACTAAAATCAATATGATTGTTAAATTATTGTAAATTAGATCCTAGATATTTATCTTTAACAATTATTTTTAAAATAATTTTAAAATAACTAAGATATATTTGCTTTTTATTCTGGTTAAACACATAAGCGATTAGATCAATCAATTACCGTAAGGCCTGTTAGCTCAGTTGGTTAGAGCATCAACTTTGCAATTTGAGACCGTCCAACGACCGCGATCGAATCCTGGCTGTGCCAGAATTTTTTTTTTATTTTTTTTTTTATTTTTTTTTTATTTGTTTAGAAATTATGAAAATTTAATAAATACGATTATTGTTGATTATTTTTTTAAATACATTTTAATTATTATAATAATCTGGTTTTACATTTTTTGATGAAATTATTTTGTGGTCGTAGGAAAAATATTGTACATCACTTGTGTGAAAAGTGATTTTCCACACTCGTGTGATAGTCGCACTCGGCTTGCGCCTCGTGCGACAATATTTCCCACTCGTGTGAAAAATGTCACTTTCCACACTCGTAATGTAATATACTATTTCCTACGACCACTTAGGAAAGTGACACATATCATACTATATAGTCCTATGGAAAGTGTCCTATATCACACGCGTATGACTAAGAATTTACTTTCCACCCAAGTGAGAATATGTTACTTTCCGCAGTAGTTGTCAAAAAATGTCAAACGCCTAATTTCTATTTTGATCTATGTAATGTCCATATTAATACTAAAATCGATATGATTGTTAAATTATTGAAATTGTTTTAAATTAGATCCTAGATATTTATCTTTAACAATTATTATTAAAATAATTTTAAAATAACTAAGATTATGTTTGCTCTTTAATTTGGGTAAATACATAACCGATTAGATCATTCAATTGACGTAAGGCCCATTAGCTCAGTTGGTTTAGACGTCGAACTTCTCAACTTTGCCATTTTTTGACCGCGTTCAATCTATGGTTCAAATCCTGGCGGAGCCGAATTTTTTTTTTGTTTTTTTTTTATTTTTTATTAGTTTTTTTTGTTTAGAAAATATGAAAATTGAATAAATACGATTATTGTTGATTATTTTTTTAAATACATTTTAATTAATATAGTAATAATAACCTTGGTTTTACATTTTTTTGATATTATTTTGTAAGCTAATTTCTATTTTGATCTATGTAATATCCATATTAATACTAAAATCGATATGATTGTTAAATTATTGAAATTGTTGTAAATTAGATCCTAGATATTTATCTTTAACAATTATTATTAAAATAATTTTAAAATAATGTTTGCTCTTTATTTTGGTTAAATACATAACCGATTAGATCATTCAATTGACACAAGGGCTGTTAGCTCAGCTGGTTAGGACGTCGAACTTATCAATTTTGCCATTTTTCGACCGCGTTCAATCTATGGTTCAAATCCTGTCGGGGCAGAATTTTTTTTTTGTTTTTTTTTATTTTTTTTTATTTTTTTTTTATTTTTTTTAGTTTTTTTTGTTTAGAAAATATGAAAATTGAATAAATACGATTATTGTTGATTATTTTTTTAAATACATTTTAATTATTATAGTAATAATAACCTTGATTTTACATTTTTTTGATGACATTATTTTGTGGTCGTAGGAAAAATATTGTACATCACTTGTGTGAAAAGTGATTTTCCACACTCGTAATGTAATATACTATATGAAGATAGTGCAGTGATGAGTAAGTTTTAAATTTTATTATAAATTCAATATGTTTCATAGAGATTATATTTAGTATGAAGCTCTATAATATGCTGTATTGAATAACGTAAACAAACTGATATATAATTTTTTTAGACGAGAATGTAGAAGATATAATAGGACAACCTTCAACATCAATAACTACGCCAAGGACTTTTAAAAGGCCTTTCCCTAAAGATGTTCTAGGTTTGTAAATTTATTGTGAAATGACAAATATCTGCGATTGTCACTATAACAAAATTAGTTACTGTTTTTGTACATTTTTTCGAAATATCTAGTGATGATAAAGCAAGGAAAGATGCAAATTCACAGGAAATTTGGAATTCTTGGACTCCCATGAAATAGGAAAAACTTTTGTCCAAAGGTCTTTCAGGTATATAAATATCCAGATATTAGGCTATTTCAAAACATTTTATTTTTCGTAATTCAACACTTTCTTGTTAAAATAGGAATGATTTCTATTATTAACCAAAATTGTGTAGAGTGATTTTTAATTAGATGGGATGTAACAGTAATTTGTTGTTATTCTAGTTAGAGAAAAACAACCTTCAAACCGAAAAAAAAATTAACTGAAGACTGCAGACAGAAAATAAAGAGTGTCTCTGAGGCAAAGTTAGATTTTCTTAAGCTGCAAACAACTTGCCCTAAAGATTAACAAAATAGAGCCGGTGAGGAACATTTACTAAAATTGGATCAAATGAAGGAACTTCATTTCTACGAGATCCAGAAAAAGAAATTAGAAGCACAGCTACTGAAAAAACAGCTAGAAAATAGCTAATCAGTTATATACCTAATTTGTTTGTTGTCTGAGTTGTTTATAAATATATTAAACCTATAGTTAGTTTTCTGTACATTTTTTATTATTTCACTAAAGCAAAGAGATTTAATTTCTGTTTGTATTATTATTAGTCTTGAAACAAGCAGAAACTTTTATAAAGAAAACATTTTCTCTAAAAAAAAAAAGTCTATCAAGTCTATACGTGTAAAGCCTTTCCTTCAAAAAACAAATACCCAAATGAGATTCCATATTATTATTTTATTACAATGGAGAAGCAAAGGTGAGTTTTGTGGCAACTACTAAAAATAAAAAATATACCACAGACATTCAAAGAATATTTATTCAAATATACATATTAAATTAATTAAAAAAATTAAGGAATACCTACTTTATTGTAAATTCATAATTGCTCCTCATCCGGTAAAAAATTCAACTTAAGTGTCAGTGAAAAATTAACAGTACATAAACAATACTAACTAAGCAGATTTACAAAATAGCTATTTATTAAATCTTGTCTTGTCAAATTTTCATTTTCTTCATTTCGTTAATTTTTAATATTGTCCTCGGCAGGTTCTAGTTCATGGACATCCACTTGTCGTTTAGGATCATTCTGACTGAGTGCAATATTGTGCAATACTGCTGTAGCTACTATAATTGATAAAACATTATTTAGTAAGACCCTCGTCTCCAGTCTTAAGATCTGGAATCTCCTTTTTCATACACCATACTGCCGCTCTACAATATTTCGAGTACTTATGTAGGATTCATTACATAAATTTTCAGCAGGTGTGTTCGGGTTTGAAACTGGAATCATGATATGATTGTCCAAGATATATCCTGAATCACCTAAAATAAAACTATTTCCAAACATGTCATCATTGAGCTGGGCCTTTTATTGTTGTAAATGAGTCTGTCATTAGCTGATCTTGGACACTGAGCAACTAAGTTTGCATCAGACACTGTTTGCACATATATTAAAAAGTAACTTTTTCTATTTCGAAATTGCTCTGCATTTTGTCCACCTAAAAATATGTATTTTTTTATATTATGCCAAATTATGTACTTTACTTCATTTTATACTTATAAGATAAAGCTACTAGTTAGACACAGACTTAATTTAATTTGGATTTTCAAATATCTCTAAAGAATGTATCTACAGATTAGCCATTTAATAAGTTGCAAAGAGAATATCTTATTTTATCTTAAAATTAGTCTAGTAGTATGATTGAAATATTTCGTACCTGAAGATTGTATTTGGATGTGTCTACTGCCCTAATTACATTAGGAAAATTGGCTATATTCTAAAAGTTTCTTTGGCTTTCCTCAATTTCTTCATTGGTGGTGCGCGTTTTTAAAAGTATAGGTGACAAACCTGCTATTTTCCCTGATACATCACGAATAACTTGTAATGCAGTGCCAGTGTCTATACCTCCAAAGTCAATCACTACAGTAAGCAAACTCCCAGTAGCATAAAATCGTAATGCAACCAAAAGTTGTGTTAATGGGGTTAAAGCATGGTTTCTGGAATTAAGTGAACATTTCTATATTAATACTTTATGAAATCAATAAATTAGTAAAATGTAGTATCTAATCTGAGATATAGATAAAAATATCAGGTTAAAAAATATGAATCTCCTATTAAAAAATACTAAAAAAGGAAATTTTAAATTAAACCTTTTATATCTATAATAAATTATAGAAATTAAAACTCTTATAGGTTAACAAAAAAAAAAAAAAAAAAACTGAGAAAATCGGTTTAGATCTGATTGTATTACATACATACAATTTGAAATTAGACTCCTTTTGTATTATAAAATGATTTTTAATGTAGTTCTTTATTAACTATCCTATCAACATAATAGAAAACTTTATTAAATCTCTATCTTGCAACACCCTAGGCTAAAGATAAATACCTTTCATTCTTATTTTAGACAAAAAGTAGGTACTTACTGCTGTGTATTCCTATGCAAATGTATGACAATTTGTTCAAGTAATACTTCCACAAAAGCTTTTGATATTCTAAACCTATTTATAAATTCTAGATCTATCCAGATTTCCATAGTTTCTATTCGTCCTCGAAGGACTTCTTGGGTTCTTAACAATAATTAAAATATCCAGATCATCTTCATCATTAAACAAAATATCTTCGATTAATTCGATAACATCAATTTTGGGTTTTATGAAAAAATATAATTTAGTTTTATTTCACCAAAACGAACTTAAGAATTTATGATTGACAATTTTTAAACAAAACACAAATGACATGACATTGACAGAAACAACTTACATCACAGGCTTTGCGCATGTATTTATCTAAAGATTGTAGTTTAATTAGTGCTCTATCTACTGGTTGATAGTTAAACTCCTGATGACAGTTACATCCACCTATACATAGAACCATGTTGCTTAAACTTAGGTTTAACAAGAACTTGTCGTTTAAACTAGACCTATACAACTGGCCCTAAATAAAACAGTCCAAAAGGTATTCTGTGACTGCATAATGCCGTCCTCTGTTTAAACAATATTGTGCCTCTCCTGGCATATGGCGCGGTGGACGGTATCTTATGTGACAGAAAAGAAGACAGTAGGCACAATCAGCCGGTCATAGAACAAAAAGAAGAAAATGTTTTAACATATTATATACAGGGTGTCCCGAAATTGGACAGTCATATTTTAACAGCGTAATCTACATCCTAAAATAGGAGTAAAAGTTTATATAAACAAAGATCCGAAAACGTTTCTTTTTCGAGATACAGGGTGTTAAAAGTGAAGTCCTGATGACACATTTTTGTAAATATTTTCTAAACGCTTAAACAAATGCTAACCTTTTTACGCTCTATGTAATGGACTAAATCTTAGTTTTTGATCATCTTCATAGATGGGTAAATTAGGGGGGGGGGCTTAAGGTAAAATTGCCCTAAGTTTTTGTTGTTGTCAGTTTTTAACATTTTTTACTAAAAAATTTGGAAACCCAATGTTTTCTTTACAATAAAGCTACTCTTGCTGCATCTCGCTAGGACGCACCATTTTCAAGAGAAATGCATTTGAAAATTTCATGATAAATTCATATTATCTTATTCGAAAGTGCAAACAAAAATTAGTAGGCCTGGAATCCAATAGCTGCTTTTCAATTTTTTGAGACGCTGTGATAAACAAAAATTGGCTGTCAATTGTGTAATTATTTGTACTTTTTTTGCGTGAAAGAAAAATACTTCTAATAAATGGAGAGATTTTCAAGGAGAGAATTGGCAGATATTCATTTTGTATATGGTTTGTGTAATGGAAGGGCAAGAGCAGCGGTTTGAGCATACCGTAGACGGTTTCCTAACCGAAGAATTCCTGACTATCGTGTTTTTATTAATAAACATAGAAATTTGGTTGACCATGGTTCATTTCAACGTGATCGTGGACAAGGGAGACCACATGGGAACAACAATTTGGAACACGCTCTTAATTTATTTGAAGAGGACTCAAGAAGGAGTATTCGAACTATTTCCACCCTTTCAGAAATACCACGAGCAATAGTAAGTAATAATTACTTCCCTTTTTCTTGATACTATTTTGTGATTCTTAGTTTTTATTGCTCAAATTTACAAGTACAAGTATTAGAAATTAAAAATTTAAACAAACCGACTTCAAAAACGTGCAGATGCCATCACCACATCTTAAACAAATTTATATGGGACTTCTTCTGAGGTATCTCCTTACTAACAAAAAAAATAATCATATAAATCGGATAAGGTGGTCAAACATTATCGCTAAACATACATAAAAAAATGAAGAATTTAAAGATTTTCTCATGGACCCAATTATTAGATTTTGATCAAATTTATATGGGACCACTCCTGTAGTACCCCCTTTCTATAAAAAAAATCATTGAAATCGGACACCGTGTTAAAGAATTATCGCTGAACATACATAAACAAAAAATATCGCGACAAATTGAGAACCTCTTCCTTTTCTGAAGTCGGTTAAAAATAACACAAACCAGTTTCAGATTAAAGGCATTTTTAAATGCTTACTTTAGTTTACGTGTCTTTTAAAAAATATGTTCATTTAGGTTGGAAGAATGTTAAGAATGCAGGGTAATCATCCCTATCATTATCAGCGTGTTCAAGCCTTAAGACCCCACGACTTTTTACCACGAACGGAGTTTAGTAAATGGATAAGAAACCATCAGGAACTGCTTCTTTTTATTATGTGGAGCGACGAGGCTACATTTTAATATTCCCAATCACCATTTTTATTCACAAGAAAATCCTCGGGTGGTGCGACGTCGATTTTTTCAAGATAGATTTTCTAATAATGTTTGGGCGGCAATAATTAATGACAGATTAATTGGGCCGATTGAAATTCCTGCTCGGTTAAATGCAATTGAGTATCTGAATTTTTTACAAACCCACCTTGAACCCATTCTGGATAATCACCCATTAAATATTCGACATCAACTGCACTTTCAGCACGACGGAGCGCCAGCCCATTATGGCGTTAATGTGAGAAATTGGCTAAATGAAAGATTTCCGGGTAGATGGATAGGAAGAGGTGGTCACATACCGTGGCCACCTCGATCTCCGGATTTAAATCCATTAGATTATTACTTTTGGGGTCGTATAAAAGATATGGTATACGCTAAAGGATACGTTTGGCAGGGAATGAAATACGGCAAAATAATTTTAAAGTAATGCGAGCTTCACATGCAATTACCCGTAGAGCCGAAATGTGCCTTTGTCAGCAAGGCAACTTTTTTGAACACTTACTTTAAATGTTGTATAAATTGATATTTTTAGTAGAATTTTTGTTATTTTTAATAGAATTTTTGTTATTTTTAGTAAAATTTTTAGTATTATAGACAAAAACAATTTTTGAGAATCATTTGTTTATCGTCGTTATTTTGACCTATTTTAAGTCATCCTTAGGAAAATAAAAGTAGATACTTTACGTTAAAAAGCTTAAAATTATTATCAAATAGCATTTGCAATAATTAAAAGTAGGTAACTAATGATTTCTTCTCTAACTCAGTCAAACTTCATATTTTCAAGAAATTACCAGCTATTCTTAATTTCAAATACAGTTTTGCTATAATTTTACGATAGTTAACGTATCTGACTTATTTTTACCATCCTAAGGATTACCCTAAAAGAGTTTAAACGTCGGCAGTTAAAGAAATAAATTCTCATCAATCATTTTATTGGGCAAAAGCCAACCAAACCATTAAAAAAAAACAATTGATTAGTTTAAGTTTAAATACTATTTAGTTTTACCATTTAAAGTTTTTTTATAAAATAAACATTAAATTAAAGCAAAATACATTTCTTTAGTGACCGGTTTTCCAAACCTGAAAAAAATTCTGATTCCACAGGCCTGCTAATTATTGTTTGCACTTTCGAATAAAATAATATGAACCTATCATAAAATTTTCAAATGCTTTTTTCTTGAAAATGGTGCGTCCTAGCTAGATGCAACAAGAGTAGCTTTATTGTAAAGAAAACATTGGTTTTCTAAATTTTTTAGTCAAAAATGTTAAAAACTGACAACAAAAAAACTTAGGGCAATTTTACCTTAAGCCCCCCCCCCCCTAATTTACCCATCTATGAAGATGATCAAAAACTAAGATTAAGTCCATTACATAGAGCGTAAAAAGGTAAGCAATTTAGTTATCTATAAGCGTTTAGAAAATATTTACAAAAATGTGTAATCAGGACTTCACTTTAAACACCCTGTATCTCGGAAAAGAAACGTTTTCGGACCTATGTTTATATGAACTTTTACTCCTATTTTAGGATTTAGATTACGCTGTTAAAATATGACCGTCTAATTTCGGGACACCCTGTATAGACATAACCTATTTTTATTCTTTTTTGTGTTTTAACAAGTAATATAAAATATAGTTAGTTATTCCTAATTACACGATTAATTTAATTATTACTAGGTCCAAATGAGTATACCGTCTACATGAGTCAAACAATTAAAAACAATTTATATATTAAATGCAACCACTGTCACACCTACCAAAGATAACTTAATAGGTATTTTTTAATAGTTTCTATTATTATGTTTCTAGTAAGAATATGGATATTTTTAATTGGCTCATAGAAAATATGTTTTTTAGACATCTTAATAAAGCGTCATTCTCTGAAAGGCCTGTTTCCCAAGAAGATATATCGGTTCCCATTTAGAAGGAAAAAATCTATAAGACAAAATTACCGCTTTCTCAGAGGTAAACTTTAAATCCAAACCCAAATATTTTTCCTACATCCTTCTTTCTTCGCTAGACACCGATTACGACATTGAAGATGACGATGACGAAGAAGAAAATAATGATTTGGGGGAGGATATAGTTTTGGAGGAAGACAACGAGCCGCCGGTACCACTAGAAACGACAACGACTTCATGTCAGGTTGTTTTTTTTTAAGATTTCATTAGTAATAATCGAGTCAACGTAGTTAGAAAAATAGTCAAAGCTTCAAAAACTTTACAAGCACAACCAGTTACTTTAAAACTTTTTAAACTACATTATTTAAAACAAACGAGTTTGAAAATTGTTTACTCACGAAATTATTAAATTTTAATTATATTTTTTTTGTGAGTTTCAAATATTCTTTTACCATATAAAAAAAATCGTTGTAATTGGATTTGTTCTTGAGTTTTCGAAGCAAAAACCTCTATTCGATTGACTAATACGGGTACAACCAAACTCTAATTGAGATATAGAGAGTATAAACCAGCAATAGGTCACAATGATCCCTTTTATATTGTAGAATAGGTATTAAAAAAATTTAAAAACATTTTTTATATTTAGAGAGGAGACATTGAGCGTTTTTTAAACTTGCATACTTTATATACAGATCATTGCCCAATGTGAAAATAAAATTTGATTTTTAGGGTTCAGTAAAAGTTTCACAGAAATTACATTTTTTAGGCGTGCGAAAAAGGGGAAATAGACGCCGAAGTAAAACACGGCATGGCTGAAGAAAGATCGAAGATGGAAAAAAATAATACGTTAAGTAGTATAAGCCGAAATGATGGAAAAGTCGTAGATATATCTATAATACTAATTTTAGTTGTAGTATTTTTATTTATATTGAATAAATTTTTATTTATATAATTTATTTATCTGATTAAATATTTTGAGTTAATATTAATTTTTATTACTATTTCATTCGCCTATGTTCCTGTAGATACAGTGATCTGGTAAACGTAAATCCACTAGCAATGTTTTAGTCTTAATAGTCTTAAGCATCTATTAAAAGATTTTTAACCCATAAATTTAGCATTTGATCTTAGTAACCTTTGGCTGTATACGAGTACAATAACTAAAAAACTCGACTCTGGTCAGTGACAATTGCGAGAATCAACCAAATATGTAGTAATAAATTATTACCAATAAATGTAATATATTTTTGTTCTTAATATTCGCCCTTCTCTTTGTAACACCACTGGTCAAACCAAGATTTACAAAAATCAATTTTAGTAAACAATCCCATGACATCCAAAGAGCGATCACATTTATATTGCGCCGATTGTACATAACGAGGAGGGACCGGGAAATGCCAGCCGAGAGTCGTAGACCTAGACTGGAATGATAATTTCTGTCAAGGTTTTTATACTATTTCATTCACTACCATTTACTTTATTACTTTTAAGCAATAATTAAATAGTATGTTGTTTCACGAGTGACGAAAATGATTTTCGACGAGTAAAACACTATACTTTTTCTACAAACACTATTATGTCATGTAGGTACCTACTAAAATGAAAAAAAAAAAACAAACGTTAGCAAATGCTTTATTTTGTGTTAGGAATAACAAAAAATTAACCAACAATTAAATATTTCAGAAATATTATTTATTATTTAAATATTGATTTATTGTTATATTTGAACAATTGTTCAAAATTATGGGGGTATCACATTCAAGCTTTTTATTTATTGAGGTAGATGCCGACATATTTGTTCTACTGTTAAAGGTCATTTCAGATGATGATGCGCCATAATCGGATGAACTAGTAGTTTCCTTATTTTGTACAGATTGTAAAATTTTGGTTTGTATTTGGTTTTTACTGTTTTTACCACCGTGCTTTTTTAACAGAAGCCAGTCACCTCCTGCATCCACTAATAGCGTTGCGGATGTTCTGCTAAAACAGTGCCCAGTGTAATCTTGAGGATTCGGAAGCGTTAAAAACTGATCAATTTCGTTAGGAAATTTACTGATTTTATTAATTCCAACAACCTGTCTGCTACACTTTCCATTCTGATAGTTAATAAAGAATCTTGAATTAATTTGATCCATGTTTGCGGGACGTAGGCTCATATATTTTTTAGAAATATCATAAAAGGGTCCAGAAATATGAAGAGAACGTGGAACTTACGGATTTTAACTAACAGAATACTTCCAGTATCCTTTACATCGCTTATTGTTAAATCTTTTAGTTCGTGGCAATGACAAGCGCCAGATAATCCAAAAACTAATGCTACCTACAAATATTAGTAGTTATGTATTAAGTATTTGTTAAAATAAAAATAATAATTCCGTTACCTTTGTTATTAAATATTTATAGTCAGGTGCATTCTTTAGGATAGTCTTTATGTCTTCAGGCGAAAAATTTTTGGATTTTTGGCTTTTAAAACCATCAGATTTTCTTTTTAAAAGCGAACGTAACTTTGGATATTTACTAATATCGACATCATTTTTAACAGAGAGTGTAGTTCTTAGCATCGAATAAATGGACCATAATGTCGACGGTTTAAAATTTGAACATATTTCTCCAAAGTATGCTAGTAGTACAGTTTCCGAAAATGATTTCACTTTATTTTTTTCTCTCCAGTCCAAAAATTTGATATAAATTTCTTCATATCTCTTTTTTGATTTGGCCGGTAATAAATCTGAGGAGGTTTCTTCAGCTTTAAAAATAATTTCTGGGGGAGTACAATCGCTTTCTGACTCAGAAATCATGAAAATGTGTTAAATTTAGGACGAACTGAAACTGACAGTTCTCAAAAGTGATAAAACTTCAAATAAACAAATGAAAACGAGGAAACTAGATGTAGATTGGTTTAATTTGCACTATTTTTATACATTTTTATTTTATCTTTAATTCATTAAAGTTTAGGTAAAAACGCATATAGAATTTATAGCATCTTTTTATTTTATTATTAATAATTATAAGCTGCCAAAATATTATACGAAGCGACTGATATATGAAAATATGTAACAACTTACTTTCGTCACTAGAGACGAAAGTAAACGTTATGGGATTTTTTCTCACTAGTGACGGAAATCAAGTTTTCGGTGAAAGTATCCTGTGGCGAAAGATGTCTTTTTGTAAGAGTTCGTAGAAAAATAATATTTTATTGTTTTACAGTGCTCCTGTATATATTAATAAACTCTCACAAATAAGGTAAAAAAAATCCTTTCATATTAGAAGAAAGCCTGGTATAATAAAGAATAGGAAAAATATAAAAAAGAATAAAAAAACTATTCCACATAATATTTTACTAATAATTATAAATTAGAAACCGGTTTCTCTATATATAAGTCATCATCAGGCGGTCACATAAATTACTTTATACAAACGTATATCATATAAAATATACTAATGTTATGCGATCGCCTGAGGCCGACCCTGTTCTGTAACCTTCATCGCTGCCGTTACGTCTGTGTTTTCATTTTCGCCGCCACTAGCCACAAAGACTCGAAAAAGTAAGTAGAATGTTTTTTATACGCAGTCCAATGTGTCGAGGACGGATTTTTAGAACTTGTAGTCTAGCATTGAGCTTCTAGTGAGGATTGAATTTTTCTAGAATGTTGAATTTTTATATAAATAGCGCGACTCTGTCGATAGAAGTTAAAGTTCGAATATAAAAGTTGTCACGGCGAATTGTTAAATAAATTAGAAATATGAATTTTAAATAGTGCATAAATATAAATAAATTAATAAATACATAGTGTAAATAAATAATGCAACTATATATACATTAAGCAATTGTTACATAGGTATTGGAAGTGGAACTGTAAATAAATAGTGGACAAAAAGGGTATAAACTAAATGATTTAAAAGTGACAAAGTTACGTCGGGAATTAGAAGATCGCAAGTTGAAGACGACATGGAAGAAAGCAGAGCGGCTTAGAGAAGAAATAATAAGTTAAGGTTTGTATCCGGAAACTTATATATTGTCGGATGATGTCTTCTGTAATTTCATCAATTACTTCTAAAATGAAAATGAAAATATCTTACCCTTTTAGAAACTAAAGTTTTTTCAGATATTTCTTCCATGAATTCCAAGGTTTCGTCTGATATTTCTTCCATGAATTCCAAGGTTTCGTCTGATATTTATTCCTTTAATGAACTGTTTTCTGACAGAACTTTCTGCTGATCTGAAAAATAGGATTTCATCCATTGAGGAGAAAATCAAAGAGAATAGAAAAGAAGATAGAAGAACTGGAAGTTACAGAACAGACTATAGATGGTGAGATGGAGCCAAAGTTGCAATTGGAAAAAACTATTAAGTTTGGTCGTGTTAAAGTCTCAACTTTCGACGGGAAGATGTCATGGAAAAATTACCTAAAACAGTTCGAATACTGCGAGAACGAAAAAATGGTCTGAAAGTAAATTTGACCTTCGAGGAAACGATTTAGATGTCCTTCAGTTTATACCTATAGAAGAAAAAGATGACTTTAAATAACTCAAAAAAGACTAAAAATGCGATATGGCCAAGAACGGTTAGAGCATTTATAACAATTACATTTAAATAATCGTAAAAAGAAACGTGACAAGAGCTTTCAAGAAAACGAATTAGGCATTCCAACGACCTGTCCAAATGGCTACCAGTGGGGACTGACAGTTTAGATATGGCAACCCTGTTGCCATGTTGTCATTAACAGGTTCAATGATACATATATAGTTATATAGATTGCTTAAAGCTGGTCGTTTGCAAGCGGCAATATTGCCTGGCAAATATTTATTAATTTGAATCGGTTTAGCAAAAATGTGTTTTAAAACCAATTTTTAGCCCTTGGATATTAAAAAAAAATAATTACTTACATTTTTACTTCAAGGCATAAGCTTATGTTTATTTTGAAAAATATGGATGATCAATCTATGTAACTATCTATTTCATTGACCTTGTCAAATCAACAGGCCTACAGGATTGCCATAATTTTGCCATATCATAACCTGTCAAAACCCACTGGTAGCCATTCAGTTTGGAATGCCTAATAAGATATTGCAAAGATAGTGCAATTTGCCTACACATTATTAAATGTTTTAGCTATTTAAGCATTTATTGATGGACTTCGTTACCAAGAAAAACACTCCGTGTAGCCCGTCACAAAACATTAGTCGATGTCTTGTCCGCTGCTCTTTAATATGAAGCAGCTACGCTGGCTTCTGGTGGATAAAGACTGTAGAAGAACAGGGAAATAAATTCGACCTATTGTTTAACATAATAAAAAGCGTTATTGAGAAGCAACCGAAGACTATCAAGTGCTGGAATTGCGATGAAATTGAAAATTTAAGCTGTTTGCGGAAACGCCCTAGAAACACTATGAATAGACAAACCGTGCCGGTAGCTGTACAGAGTGATACCTGGAAGAAGTGAAACCATAACAGTAAAGTGCTTGGAAGGAACAGTAGAAAAAGGAACGCCTGTCATGATGGAAGCTTCGAAACTCAATAAAGGTGTTGGTCGAGGAAATCTGATTGAAAAGAGGCACATCAGAACCAGGGAATGGCCCCGATGCGACAATGGAAAGAGGAAAACCGTCGACCTATTTGGCAAAAAATAGCAAAACTTTCTCACCAGTAGCTTATCTATATTTGGCTTAAAGGGACTATTTTATCCTGGAAGAAGGCTTATAAAAGCGAGTTTTAGAGAATGATGAAGGTGCCGAAAAGATAAAACAGTGGTCATTCCAGATGCAAGAGTAGCCGAAGTACTTCGTCAGTTACGATACAGTCCATCAGGAAGATATATCGGTGTTAAGAAAACTCTTCAGAGAGTTCGTGAAACGTTTTATTGGATAAAAAGTTCCGACGATGCATAGGACTAGTGTAAAAAATGTACTACCTGTGCTATAAGTAATGGACCCCAACGAAACAATAAGTCCCCATATAGAAGTATAACATCGGTAGCCTATTGGAGAGGATTACCTTAGATATTGCTGGACCATTCCCCATAACCAAGGATGGTAATAAATACACGATAGTGATTATGGATTATTTCACGAAGTGAATAGAAGTCTCGGCCATTCCAAATCAACAGGCCGCAACTGCTGCAGACGTGTTAATAAAAGGGTTTATTAGTCGAGTTAGAGTGCCTTTGGGAATTCACAGTGACCAAGGCAAATTTTTGAAGCCAGTTTTTCCGAGGAATGTGTGACAGACTAGGCACGAAGAAAACCAGAATGAACCAGCGAGATTGGGAACAGTATCTTTTCCTTTTGGCAATGGCCCATACATCCGCTCTCAATGAATCAAAATACCAAACACCACCTGTTTGGGCATCATATGAGACTACCCTGCGACACGGAGTTTTGATGCCGACCTGGAGACGACATAGCCAGTAAAAATTATGTATTTCAGATACGAAGAAAGGATTAACGATATGCATGAGTTGGTTCACTCGCATATTTACATCCCAGCGATTGGATAAAGTGGTACGGGACTCAAGCTACAGAAGAGTGTTTCAAGGAAAGCGACAAAGTCTGGCTTCATAACCCAAAAAGGCAGAAGAGATATTCTTCAAAGTTCTAAAGATTTTGGAAAGGCGCGTACCTTATCAATAAAAAAATTGATCATGTCATTTACTGTATAAGTAAAATATCGAAGGTAGGGCACCAAACCGGCTGGCGCCATTTGAAGGTGATCATGACGACGAAGAAGAAGTAAACCAGCTTCAAGAAATACCTGACCTTACCTTTAAAGAATTTATGGGTGCATGGTACCGGAAAATCTGGATATGGTGTTGGGTTGCCACCTTTTTAAAAAATTAAAAAAGGACTACGATGCTGACAGGGTCCCTGGTATACAAAAAGTCCTCATCCTATTAGTGAACTTCTGAAAAAAACAGTTGTTGAGCTAAATGTCAGAAATCTTCCTCGTCTTACCGAGCTTCTAAAAAAATAGTTCGTCGAGCTGATCAAAAAAAAAAAGGTCCTCACTTACTTTTATACAAACCTTCCAAAAAGTGCTGTAAGTCAAAAAAGATATTTGTCGTCAAAAAAGAGGACATTTGCCGTAAAAAGGACATTTTAAGCTTTAAAAAGACACAAGGACATTTTGCTTTAAAAAAGAACAGATGACAACTCTAATATGGTGTTCCTAAAGACTACTCGCTGGTTCATGGTATTTCCACTAGAATTGATGATGCTTAAAGTCTGGCGTCTTTGCTCTAGAGAAGATCTGGTCGATTGCAAGAAATTCAAGATCATTTATCATGATACATGGAAAGCTTTACTTAGATTGAGGGAGTACTACTCAAGATTAATGTACAGAAACTAGCCATGCCGAAGATAAAGAGCAGCTAGCTGAATCGAAGTGGAAGTTATTGTCCAAGATACCGAGGTCCAAATACTAGTCTGCACCTATCCGCATAGTGTCCAGGTTATAGCAAAAGCCGTTTCTCGTTTGTTCCATAAGAATGGAAATTGTGAAAGTGGGTCCAGTTGTAGATACAACCATTCAGTTTTAGTTCCAGGAGAAACTATCGCCTAAGGAAGGGCCAATATCGTGCAATCCCATGAGGCCGACACTGTTCTTTGATCTTTATCGCTGCCGTTACGACTGTGTTTTCACTTTCGCTGCCCGCTCGCCTCAAAAACTCGAGAACATAACTAAAATGTTTCTTCTACGCACTTTGACGCGTAAAGGATGGATTTCGAGAACTTCTAGCCTATCATCGAGCTTCTAGTCAGGATTGAATTTTTGTAGGCTGTTGATTTTTGTATAAATAAATTTTATCTTTCGAATATAAATGTTGTCATACAAAGGTGAATTTTTAAAAAAAAATTACTTGTCAAATATAAATAGTTCTTGTGTATAAATAAATTACTGGGCTATACCAGTCAAATTTACGCATTACGAGAAGAAAACATATTATTTAAAAATACTTGGCACCATTGTGACAATATGTGGTTATTCTGTAGGGTCAATTTAGGCGGGAAATTTCTTTTAAAATGTTTTTTCAATTGTTCTAAATGCTTAATTAAAAGGATAAATGTTAAAATAAACTCCATTAATAATTGTTTCGACGTAAATAAAATTTAAAACTCCTATGCGCTGTTGTAGTCCATTACTACATAGTGTATATGTCGAAGGCGAATTGTAAAACTAGACGTTTTATAAAATGCCTAGGCTTTTTTAAAATGACTAGTCAAATTAAATGAAATTGTTTATTTTACATTTTAACTGACATTTTTTGGCAGTTTATAAAACGCCTAACAATTTTTAGTAGTATTGAAAGACGCTGATTTTACAATATGCCTGGACTAAAAGACGAAGTAACGCTTAAGCATTTTATTTATCGCGAAGAAAAAATAGTGGCTTTTACGTCGAGTTATTTATTAATAAACAGTGCTCTTAAAAGTAATTTTTTAATAAAATGAAGTATTTCCGTGATTTAAGCGACAGCGAAAAAGGTTTTGTTAGTGAAGAATTTATAATTAAAAATTACAGAAATATCACAACGGTAAGTATTATTGTAAATTAAATTATATCCTCACTTTAAATTGCCCGTAAACGGGTCTATATTTTACCGCTGTAAGCGCTATTCTTGACATCCTTCGAATTACACGCGCTTCTACTCAATTTTGCAAAGGATTCACTTACGCATACTTTCCTATTTCTACTTTTCTTGAGACCCATTTGCAATAATTATTTGCGAGTTTTCTATATTTTGACTTTGGCAATTATGAATTATGATTGACTAATAAAATTAACCTATAGCGAAAACGAGCACCTTTTAATTTTAAACCAACCTAGACCATATTACTTGGACGGATAGAGGATCATCAAAAATAAAAAAAATAATTACTTCTTCCCCCACTCCTCCAACTCCGCCCCTCTTCCTCTGCTACGCCTAAATGTAAAGGAATACAAAAGAACTAATATCACGTCTGAAACGATTTCTGACCGACCCCTTCCCTTACTTTTCCTCCTACCCCAGGAGAGGTCGGTATACAGATGCGCTAGACTTAGGAAAATGAACTTCGTTTACGATGGATTGGACTTTATTGTAAAAAAAAATTTAACCCCTACCCCCTTTCATATGAAAAATAGTAAAAAAACTTATTTTTTTAATTAGACTTGTCACATACCTTTGAGTTTTGGATATTTTCGGTCCACGGGGATGAAGGTAGTAGATAACCTTCATCCACGTTTGTTTAGAGGACCAAATGAGTGATTTAATCAGATTTTCGTAACTGCCTTCCCCTACCACAAAAAAGTTGACAATTCATTTTAAAATTATTAATAATGAACAGTATTTTATTGTCTGGAAGTTTTTAGGGGGGGCCATTATGATCCCTCGAAAAACAAGTCACCTTGCCCCCCCCCCCTAAGTGTAGTAAAAAATATAATATCAAATAAACGAAAAGAAAAAATTTCTAGAAGAAATTTCAAGCAGAAATTTCAAGAAGAAATTTCAAGCAGAAATTTCACGAAGAAATTTCAAGAAGAAATTTAAAGAAAAAATTTCAAGAAGAAATTTCAAGAAGAAATTTCAAGAAGAAATTTCATGAAGAAATTTCAAGAAGAAATTTCAAGAAGAAATTTCAAGAAGAAATTTCAAGAAGAAATTTCAAGAAGAAATTTCAAGAAGAAATTTCAAGAAGAAATTTTAAGAAGAAATTTCAAGAAGAAATTTTAAGAAGAAATTTCAAGAAGAAATTTCAAGAAGAAATTTCAAGAATAAATTTCAAGAAGAAATTTCAAGAAGAAATTTCACGAAGAAATTTCAAGAATAAATTTCAAGAAGAAATTTCAAGAATAAATTTCAAGAAGAAATTTAAAGAAGAAATTTCAAGAAGAAATTTCAAGAAGAAATTTCAAGAAGAAATTTCAAGAAGAAATTTCAAGAAGAAATTTTAAGAAGAAATTTCAAGAAGAAATTTCAAGAAGAAATTTTAAGAAAAAATTTCAAGAAGAAGTTATAAGAAGAAATTTTAAGAAGAAATTTAGTAGAGAAATGGTCACTAAGGCCCAAAACCGGAATCACTTCCCAAGTTGATTTATGAGCCAAATCTATTGAACAGAAGGTTAAATTAACGACAGATTAACCACAATTTGGTGGAGAAATTCGTGTAGGAGAGCCATCATTTAAAAACACTAATTGTAAAGAATCTAAAGAATTTATTATATTTTTACCGTTTAAGCTATTTGAGAAGCTTCCCCAACACATATGATTACAATTTAAGTTCCCCATAATCAAAGGAGGTTTGTTAAATGCCTGAATAAAGTTAGACCAATTATTTCTGGAAATAAGGTTCTCCTGGACAATAAATATTTACTAAATTTAATTGGCAGTGGGGGAGATAGATAGCTTGAACTTGAGTTGGAATATCTAGAGAGTAATCTGTTAGAAGAGGCTGAAAATCTAAATTGTTTTTAATTAAACAAGCTATACCTCCATAGCCATCCAATCTATAATTTCGTAATGTTTAGTAACCTCTACACCTTAACCTATAATATTCTTTCATCCAAGTTTAAATAAGTAGGATTATGTCTGGATTGTGGTCCTTAATTAGGATCTTTAGGTTATCTAAGTTTAAGTTAAAAGAGCGAATGTTCCATTGAATAATGGTTAATGGATCGAAGAGCATAATAATAGCTAGTTAGTACTCTGAATACTCTATTTGAAGGTCCTGCTAGACCTGTAGGAGAAGCATTGGGTTGTGATACAGAATAAAAAGAGCTGATAATAATACCTATGAAAGTCATGACTAACTCCTTGTGTTGGTCCGATAAGCTATCTAAGGCTTGAATAACATCTATTTTATTTAAAATTATTTTCTTCCTCAGGCTGAAAGGGAGACGATAGGGGTCGAGTTGGGAGACTGGATGATCTTCCCGATGGACTAATTAAGCATTCTTAAGGCTTTTTCTTATCATATTCATCATCATGTGATCTCCTTCGTTTTGGCGTTCTTATTTTTTGACTGTAGGTGGGTAATCTTGTATTACACAAGGCTTCTGATCTTCTTTGGGAGACTAGAATACCATTTCGATTTGCATCCCTGTTGGGAAGGGCTGGAAAGTCGGTAATATTAGAGATATGGTTTTTTCTATTTTTTTTTTGGAATTTGTTGGTTGGCTTCGAAAATGACATTAGTTGCTTGATTTCTTTTTGTCTATTATATTCAGGGCAATTCAACTCGTTAGAACTATGTTCCGTAGATTAACAATAAATACAATACTTACTACAAGTAACATCTGATTAATGGGATTTACCACACTTTATGCATTTGGCCTTTCCTCTACGTTGATTAATACAATGTCCATAAAGCAGGCAATTATGACATTGCATTACTGGGGTGATATATGGTACAACTCTGATTGGGAGGCCATAAATTTAAATTTCTTTAGGAATCATTTTTCCAGAAAAAGTAATACAAATCGTACCTGTTGGTACATAGGAGGTTTCTTGACCGGATTCCACAACTCTTCTATTTAGACGTTTGATATGAAGAAGTTTACAATTCACTAAATGAGCTTCAGTTGCCTCTTTAATTTCATCATCTGTAAAAGATCTGTCCACATACCTTACAATCCCTTTGCAAGAGACATTGTTTGATGGAAGAAAAACTTCATAACCTTTATTTTCCATTTCTGTATCCTCTATAAATTAGTTGGCATTGGTAAAGATCGCACCAATACGGTTTTTTCTCTTTTCTTACTATTTTGAGGATATCCTTCAGTTTCAGATTAAAAATGGTTTTTACTATACTAAGTATATGAAGATTTCCTAGATTATTTGTTTTTCCTTGGACATACACTTCGAAGGGGCCCGAGTCTGTGTTCGAATACAAGTTTTTAATCCTCGGCGGAGGATCTGGAGGATCCGGGGGATCCTTGACCCCCCAACTCCATGTGGGTTGGAGGTTAAGTTAACCTTTATTTGTTTGTGTCACAATAATATGTTTATATACTTACTAAAAATATGAGAAAAAAAATGTTTGAAAATACACAGGAAGTTGTTAGTAAAGCCCAAATAACGAAGAATTGTTAAATTTTCACTGACAGCGATGTTTACAATTCGGATGTCAAAGCAAAAGTGAAAAATTAACTAATCTTCATGGCATTTATTCGTAAAATTTCTTCTTCTTGACATTTATTCTTCTTGACATTTCTTCTTTTTGACATTTCTTCTTGACATTTATTCTATTTGACATTTATTCTTTTTGACATTTTTTTTGATATTTATTCTTTTGGACATTTCTTCTTCTTAACATTTCTTCTTCTCAACATTTTTTCTTCCTGACATTTTTTTTACATTTCATCTTCTTGACATTTTTTCTTTGACATTTTTTCTTTGACATTTTTTCTTTGACATTTTTTCTCCTTTATATTTCTTCTTGAAATTCCTTCTTGAAATTTCTTCTTGAAATTTTTTCTTGAAATTTTTTCTTGAAATTTCTTCTTGAAATTTCTTCTTGAAATTTCTTCTTGAAATTTCTTCTTGAAATTTTTTCTTGAAATTTCTTCTTGAAATTTCTTCTTGAAATTTCTTCTTGAAATTTCTTCTTGAAATTTCTTCTTGAAATTTCTTCTTGAAATTTCTTCTTGAAATTGGACCCCGCCCTTTTCTAATGGCAAAGTGGCGTTCCGTCAAATGTAATAAATTTTGAATATAATATTGTACTCGACTTGTTGACCAAAAGTGTTAATGGGACCAATTCAATCCTATGAGTAGTTTTTAAAATACAGGGTGTTAAAGTCGAGAAATCGTATTTTTTTGAAACTACGTAACTTAATTAAAAAGAAAAGAATAAGCAATTTTAGTTGATTGTAGCATTAATATATCCTAGTCTAACGCAAACGTACACATAAATGGTTTAAAATTTAAACATGTACAGGGTGGTACTCAGTTACATCAGGGGGAATTTTTAAAATTCTGAGAGATTCTGATATGGAATGAAAACATGGTCAAAAATAAAAACTTACATAATGTTTACTATTCTGACAATATATAAACCCATTTTATATTATATGTATACAGGGTGATTGTTAATTCATTCCACATAAAGGCGTTTCTTAAAAAAATTACACCCTATATATTAAGGACTTTGTTAATATTATTGATTATGGGGTAATAATTAAATACCTAGATAATAATACTTTTTATGAAATACAGGGTGATACACACGTCTAATTCGTTTTTGATTCAGCAACAATTAAAGAAATATTCATTTTTCAGAATCACCCTATATTTTTTAATTCGATCCGTCAAAATGTACGATCTATTTTTTTTGTAATTAGCTGTAAACAATTAATACCTTCGTATAATTTCATAATTTTAGTATGATTTGTTTTTGAGATTCCAATATATATAGTGAACGCGCAACGCTTAATAAACGAACAATAAATGCCAGCGTTGCTACGGTAACGTAATTTATCCAATATTTTTATTTACTTGCACGTCTGTTTCTTCCTATTTAGCCGATAGTAAACTACTATTTTTGTACTCACAAATGGGAATTATTATACTACATACATGAGTGGATATGTCTGATATTTAATATGGTTCACTATATATTGGAATCTCAAAAACGGATCATACTAAAATTATGAAATTATATGAAGTTATTAATTGCTTAAAGCTTATAACAAAAATAAATAGTTCGTACATTTTGACGGATCGAATTGAAAAATATAGGTTGATTCTGAAAAAGGAATATTTCTTTAATTATTGCTGCTACAAAAACGAATTAGATGTGTCTATCAGCCTGTATTCCATAAAAAGTATTGTTTTATATGTATTAAATGCATAATCATTATTAATAACAAATTCCTTAATATACAGAAAATAGTAATTTTTGTTTTAAGAAACGCCTTTCTGTGGAATTAATTAACAATCACACTGTATACATATAATGTAAAATGGGTTTATATAATGTCAGAATAGTAAAAATTATGTAAGTTTTTATTTTTGACCATGTTTTCATTCCATATCAGAATCTCTCAGAATTTCAAAAATTCCCCCTGATGTAACTGAGTACCACCCTGTATATGTTTATATTTTGTACTATTTATGTGTACGTTTGCGTTAGACTAGGACATATTAATGCTACAATCAACTAAAAATGCTTTTTTTTTCTTTTTAATTAAGTTACGTAGTTTCAAGAAATACGATTTCTCGACTTTAACACCCTGTATTTTAAAAACTAGTCATAGGATTGAATTGATCCCACGAACACTTTTGGTCAACAAGTCGCGTAAAACATCATATTCAAAATGTATTACATTTGACGGAACGTCACTTTGCCATTAGAAAAGGGCGGGGTCCTTTCTTCTTGAAATTTCTTCTCGAAATTTCTTCTCGAAATTTATTCTTGAAATTTCTCCTTGAAATTTCTTCCTGAAATTTCTTCTCGAAATTTCTTCTTGAAATTTCTTCTTGAAATTTCTTCTTGAAATTTCTTCTTGAAATTTCTTCTTGAAATTTCTTCTTGAAATTTCTTCTTGAAATTTTTTCTTGAAATTTCTTCTTGAAATTTCTGTTTGAAATTTCTTCTTGAAATTTCTTTTTGAAATTTCTTCTTGAAATTTCTTCTTGAAATTTCTTCTCGAAATTTCTTCTTGAAATTTCTTCTTGAAATTTCTTCTTGAAATTTCTTCTTGAAATTTCTTCTTAAAATTTCTTCTTGAAATTTTTTCTTGAAATTTTTTCTTGAAATTTCTTCTTGAAATTTCTTCTTGAAATTTCTTCTGAAATTTCTTCTTGAAATTTCTTCTTGAAATTTCTTTTTGAAATTTCTTCTTGAAATTTCCTCTTGAAATTTCTTCTAAAAATTTCTTCTTGAAATTTCTTCTTGAAATTTCTTCTTGAAATTTCTTCTTGAAATTTCTTCTTGAAATTTCTTCTTGAAATTTCTTCTTGAAATTTCTTCTTAAAATTTCTTCTTGAAATTTCTTCTTGAAATTTCTTCTTAAAATTTCTTCTTGAAAGAAGAAATATAAAGGAGAAAAAATGTCAAAGAAAAAATGTCAAGAAGATGAAATGTAAAAAAATGTCAGGAAGAAAAAATGTTCGCTGTCAGTGAAAATTTAACAATCCTTCGTTATTTGGGCTTTACTAATAACTTCCTGTGTATTTTCAAACATTTTTTTTTCTCATATTTTTAGTAAGTATATAAACATATTATTGTGACACAAACAAATAAAGGTTAACTTAACCTCCAACCCACATGGAGTTGGGGGGTCAAGGATCCCCCGGATCCTCCAGATCCTCCGCCGAGGATTAAAAACTTGTATTCGAACACAGACTCAGGCCCCTTCGAAGTTTATGTCCAAGGAAAAACAAATAATCTAGGAAATCTTCATATACTTAGTATAGTAAAAACCATTTTTAATCTGAAACTGAAGGATATCCTCAAAATAGTAAGAAAAGAGAAAAAACCGTATTGGTGCGATCTTTACCAATGCCAACTAATTTATAGAGGATACAGAAATGGAAAATAAAGGTTATGAAGTTTTTCTTCCATCAAACAATGTCTCTTGCAAAGGGATTGTAAGGTATGTGGACAGATCTTTTACAGGTGATGAAATTAAAGAGGCAACTGAAGCTCATTTAGTGAATTGTAAACTTCTTCATATCAAACGTCTAAATAGAAGAGTTGTGGAATCCGGTCAAGAAACCTCCTATGTACCAACAGGTACGATTTGTATTACTTTTTCTGGCAAAATGATTCCTAAAGAAATTAAAATTTATGGCCTCCCAATCAGAGTTGTATTATATATCACCCCAGTAATGCAATGTCATAATTGCCTGCTTTATGGACATTGTAATTATCAACGTAGGGAAAAGGCCAAATGCATAAAGTGTGGTAAATCTCATTAATCAGATGTTACTTGTAGTAAGTATTGTATTTATTTTTAATCTACGGAACATAGTTCCAACGAGTTGAATTGCCCTGAATATAATAGACAAAAAGAAATCAAGCAACTAATGTCATTTTCGTAGCCAACCAACAAATTCAAAAAACAAAAAATAGAGAAAACCCTATATCTAATATTAACGACTTTCCAGCCCTTCCCAACAGGGATGCAAATCGAAATGGTATTCTAGTCTCCCAAAGAAGATCAGAAGCCTTGTGTAATACAAGATTACCCACCTACAGTTAAAAATAAGAACGCCAAAACGAAGAAGATCACATGATGATGAATATGATAAGAAACATCCTTAAGAATGCTTAATTAGTCCATCGGGAAGATCATCCAGTCTCCCAACTCGACCCCTATTGTCTCCCTTTCAGCCTGAGGAAGAAAATAATATTAAATAAAATAGATGTTATTCAAGCCTTAGATAGCTTATCGGACCAACACAAGGAGTTAGTCATGACTTTCATAGGTAATATTATCAGCTCTTTTTATTCTGTATCACAACCCAATGCTTCTCCTACAGGTCTAGCAGGACCTTCAAATGGAGAATTCAGAGTACTAACTAGCTATTATTATGCTCTTCGATCCATTAACCATTATTTAATGAAACATTCGCTCTTTTACCTCAAACATATATAATCTAAAGATCCTAATTAAGGACCACAATCCAGACATTATCCTACTTATTGAAACTTGAATGAAGGAAGATTACAGGTTAAGGTGTAGAGGTTACTAAACACTAAGAAATTATAGATTGGATGGCTATGGAGGTATAGTTTGTTTAATTAAAAACAATTTAGATTTTCAGCCTCTTCTAATAGATTACTCTCTAGATATTCCAACTTAAAATCAAGCCATCTATCTCCCCCACTGCCAATTAAATTTAGTGAGTATTTATTGTCCAGGAGAACTTTATTTCCAGAAATAATTGGTCTAACTTTATTCAGGCATTTAACAAACCTCTTTTGATTATGGGGAACGTAAATTGTAATCATATGTGTTGGGAAAGCTTCTCAAATAGCTCAAACGGTAAAAATATAATAAATTCTTTAGATTCTTTACAATTATGTTTTTAAATTATGGCTCTCCTACACGAATTTCTCCACCAAATTGTGGTAAATCTGTCGTTAATTTAACCTTCTGTTCAATAGATTTGGCTCATAAATTAACTTGGGAAGTGATTCCGGTTTTGGGCTTTAGTGACCATTTCTCTACCAAATGTAAATAGCAATCCCTAATAATGGCCCTCCCACCCCTAACAATAGAAGAAAATTCAACAAGGCAGATTAGAATTCTTACTTTAATAAACTGATTACTCTTATTCCTTCCTTACCCAAAGATAATTATTATGAGCTTATATCTATAATATATCAAGTTGCTGATACTACTATTCCCTTCTTCAAGCCTAACAGGAATGTTAAATATCATATCCCTTGGTGGGATGATTCATGTAATGAAGTTGTATCAAACAGGGTAACCTCTATTAGAAATTTAATGAAGTCCAAATTTAGACAATTACATCCAAGTTAAAAAAAATATAGCTACAACTAGAAAAGTTCTCAAATCCAAACGAAAAGATAACTTTGGGATGTATTGTAGCTGCCTCAATCATCATTCTTCCCTGAAGTCCATTTGGAATAAAATTAATAACATTTCTGGTTTAAAACAAAATCTCTCGAATCTAATGCCTACCCAATCGATTGCGCAAGAAATCTTAAATATTATTTCCTCTCATTCCCTGGAAAATGTGTGCCAAATTAATAGCTTAACTTATTCCGAATCCCCCTCTACTCTTAATGAATACTTAAGTGTGTTAAATTTGAAACCAGACTCTTCTCCAGGCCTAGATCTTATTTCATACTCTGTGCTAAAAAATTTACCTCGTCCGGGCTCCTTGTTTCTTCTGAGTATCTTTAATTAATGTCTTTTAACAGGCTTAATTCCTCAACAATGGAATCAACCCTTAATTCTACCTATAAATAAGCCAAATAAGGATAAAATGGTAGCTTCAAATTATGGGCATATTTCCTTTTCCTCTTGCGTAGGCAAAGTATTAGAATCCTTAATCAAAAATCGATTTGAAAATTTGGAAAATAACCAAATTCTTAATCCCCGTACAATTGGGCTTCAGAAGAGGCAGCGGTTATACGGATTTGTCTATCTTACCTCACAAGTGCAAATAGGCTTCTCCCTTAATGAATTTAATATTGTTCTCTTCATTGATATTTCCGCTGCATATGATTCAGTCAATATTCCTCGTTTTTATTCCATTTTACTAAATGCGAATGCCTTAGTGGATTTGGCCAATTTAATACATTCCTTTTTAGTCCAAAGAGACAATTTGGGCCACATCCGTGGTCCTAAAACTACTATTCAAGGCCTTCCTCAAGGTTCTCCGCTGTCACATTTTGTTTAACCTTTATACCTTGTCTCTATTTGATATCATGCCTAATAATTTTAGATTAATTCAATATGCTGATGATCTGGTAATACTGGTTAATGGATCGAATGTTTACAATATGATTCCACGTATCAACTTCTTTTTGCTTAAATTAGAGTCCTGGTTGGAAAAACTTAATCTTTCATTACATAAAACTACGACAATTTTATTCACTAAAGGGGTAACTAAAATTACTTTATCTAATATCATCTATAAATCTTAAATCATTCAATGGAAGGATAAAGATAAATATCTGGGGATAAGCATTCATAAGAATATTAAATAAAATTCTCATTTTAGTGATTTAAATGTTAAGATCAATCGTAACCTCAATGTCATGCGTGTTCTCTGTGGGACTTGGTGGGGATGTGACCCACAAATATTAAAAATTTTACATAAATCATTCATTTTGTCCTTCTTGGATTATGAATGTCAAATTATAATACCGTGTTCCCAGGATATACAAAAGAAGTTAGATACACTTCAGCACCAAAGCCTTCGTATCATCATAGGGTGTATGAAATCTATCCCAATTCTAGCCTTATTGACAGAGACAGATGAAATCCCCCTTAGACTTAGAAGAGAATGGCTATCCCTTAAGTACCTAATTAAAAACATGTCTTTAGAAAACAATCCCATTATCACTGCTTTAAGAAAACTAGAAAGATTATGTTGGGTCTTTACCTACTGGAACAATAAAAGTAATCCTCTACTCATCCAGCTCATCAGTCAATTTGATGCCGTGAATCCTCACCTACATACTTCAGAGCTATTACCATGTTATAAATTTGATTTCCAGCCTCCATTCCTATAGTAAACATTGGCGCTACTAAACCTGAAAGTATAGAAATTTTACAATATCAGAATATCATCAGGAAATACCCATCTTACAGTCCAGATATAGATTATGCATTTTCAAGTAAGCTTCCTCTCCATACTCAAATTTGTACAGCTGAAGTTGTAGCTATCAACATGGTCTTGCAAGTAATATTAGACAAAAACATCGTTCAATCCATTATCCTCTCAGACTCCAAAGCTTCACTTCAAAAAATAGCGATATCATGCCTTTCCAGGGAAACTGAACATTGTTCCTTCTTAACAAAGGAAGGTATCTTACTAGCAAAAGATGAACATATCAAAATAATTCTGGCATGGAATCCAGGCCACTCTGGGCTTCTGGGTAACCTCAAGGCAGATCAATTGGCAAATATAGGAAGGTCTCTGAATATTCCAGTGAATATAAAATTAAACTATCGTAATTTTTTTCTACTCATCAGAAACATTGTGAATTCAAGATAGTTTGAAGAATGGAATAGCTTCAAGAGTAAGAAGAATTCCTTTTATTTTAAAGTCATTTTACGAATTGATAAAATACCTTGGTTTTTAAATTTTGCCTACAATGACAGAAGACATTTAACTATAATAATTAGGATGAGGACAGGACATTGCCTATCCCCATATCACTTATTTCGTATAGGAGTAAAAGATGATCTATTTTGTAAGTGTGGTCAAATTGGCTCATTAAACCACATTATCTTTAAATGTCTCATAAATATGACGGCACAAACCAAGCTTTCTACTCCCTTTGACATTAAACATTCTAATCAAATTTTTAAATACAATATTTAAAAGTCAATTATAACACTATTACTTTATCCCCTCTTTCAATCTTAGGTGCTCCTTCTATTTACCGTTGGCAGTTTTCTGGTTGTGTTCAGCTTGGCGACTGCCCCCAAGCGAGAAAAGTTTTTATCCTGTATCGTGATGTCTATGTACTAACTTTGTATGGCCCTCTACGTATATAACTCAAGTGGTAACATTAATAAGCTTTTTACTTTGAAGTATACAGTATGGTTCAAATGAAAGGTCAATTTTGTTAACTCAAAGCGCAATTTTTTAAATAGAATTCAATTTTCCCCCTTTTCCCATTTTTGGGCAATGACGTCATTGACAATTTTTTTAAATGGTAACCTCAATTTTTTTTTTCTTGATTTTGATAGATCTTGCAATTTCCTATTTGGAAACATAATATTTGAAATATCTTACATAACAATTTTTTTTGAATAGAAGACATTTAAAGATCAGACACATAACTTTTATTTTATTTTGAGAACACAATAAAGAATAAAAGATAATTATTTGTAATAAAATGCTTAATCTAACAAAATAATAATAAAAAGAATTCATGAAATTGTCATTAAATTCTTTTTATTATTATTATTTTTTTAGATTAAGCACTTAATTACAAATAATTACCTTTTATTAATTTATTGTGTTTCAAAATAACATAAAATTTATGTATCTGATCTTTAAATGACTTTTTTTCAAAAAAAATTGTTGTCAGATATTTCAAATATTATTTTTCCGAGTAGGAAATTGCAAGATCTATCAAAATCAAGAAAAAAAAATTGGGGTTGCTATTTAAAAAAATTGTCAATGACGTCACTGCCCAAAAATGAGAAGTGGGGGAAAATTTAATTTTATTTAAAAAATTGCGCTTTAAGTAAACAAAATTAACCTGTCCGAGCATTTTTTCGAAAAACCAACTACTTCCATTATAATGAATTTATTCCTTTTATTTGAACCATACTGTATAAATATATCAATTTAATAGAGGGTATCCAATTGCTAATAGCAAGACAAGGATACTCTACCCGTTGTTGGCTGGGTAAATTATCCTGTGGGATATAGCCCAATAAAGGAAGAAGAAGAAGAAGAAGTGCTTATTAATCAGAATCGGTTTAGCAAAAATTTATGACAAAAATGTGTTTCATATTTCATATCAATAAATGAGAGTTTTTGAATTGTGAGTTACTGTTATTTTATTGAATTTATTTTTTATTTAATTATAATGGTACTGAACTATATTGTATTGTAGGAACATATAAAAGTTTATGGACTACAATAAACGAGTGTATAAGAGTAGTCGAATTTTGATCACTGCCCGAATGACAGCAGGATACTAATATTTTGTATAATGGAGAGACAGTTATCATTATCTGAGTGCATTAGCTTATTTAAAATTTCTTCTGTTAAAATAAATTTTGGTTATTAAAAGCACTGCTGATTTTATTAGTGCATGGGTACACTAATGCTGGGAAACTGATACAAATAAACCTACAAATTTAGAAACCTACTGTTAACCAAATAAATGAAATATGATAATTTATAATTAATTTGAGGTCTCATATAGGACGAGAGTCTATTTATTAATTTTTTTTTTTGAATTCTAAATGTTTGCACAAACTAAAAATATCAGATGAATTATTCTGGAAAGAATTATGTCACTGCACTGGTAATAACCGCATCTTTAAGGTTTTCAATAAGAAATACGAGTATATTCCAGGTTATCCGTTAAAAAAAAACAAAAATCTAAACACATGACACAAGTCAATTCATTAAACTCATACATTAGTAGTTTGCGATTGATATTACCATGGAAGTTTGATGGATAATAATACTCACTATAAAGACCAGATATAAGGAGGCGAATCGGCAAAGATTAAATTAAAAATGTCTCTCCTTCTTTTTATAAAGTTCGCTAAATTGACTGTAGTTGGCAGGTCGAACGTCACTGACGTTAATTTTCTATATAAGTCAATGTCAAATGAAATTAATTTTGAAAAAATTTGTGAAAAGATTCAAAATAATGTGAAAAAAAGTACCTAGTACTGGTAAAATGAGTGACAAAAAACATTTAATCAAGATTTACTTTGTTCCACATTGTTAAACAGGATACAAATCACTTGTAAAACTAAAGAAAACATAAGGATAAATCAATTTAATGTCTTTTTAAAGCTTCTAATGTAAGTAAATTCTCATGTCACAATGTCCAAAACGGCTCGACCGATTCTTATGAAATTTGTTTATGCATATTCAGTAAGTCTGAGAATCGGCTACTATCTATCTTTTTTTTGGAAAAAAAATTTTTAATTTTTTTATCATGTGGCATTACAAAATACATTCAACCCTCAATTTTCAACCCCCTAAATGTTAAGGGTGGTCCACCCCTAATTTATTTTTTTATTTTTTTAGACAAAATTATTTGTTTTTATTTTTTTATGATACATCATACAAAAATACATACAATGCTCATATTAATGTTGAGTCATGCAGTTCGGTGAAGAGTATCAAATATATTTGCAAGTATGTGACTAAAGGAAGTGATATGTCTGTATTTAGAATTGAAAATACTAATGTAAATGCTCCTCCGTTGAATCAAAATAATGAAATTACGAATTACCAAATTGACCGGTATATCAGTTCCAATGAAGCTGTCTGGCGTATTTTCGGTTTCTCAATTCATGAACGGAATCCAGCATTTATCCATTTAGCTGTCCATCTTGAAAACGGCCAGCGCGTATATTTCATGAACGATACAGCGCTTTATCGTGCTATAAATCCACCAAAAACTACGCTCACCAAATTTTTTAAACTGTGCAATCGTGATAGTACAAATATGAATAATTATTTTTGATGTTTAGATAGCTATCAAGAATTGTAATTTAAAATATATTTGTTTCTTTAATAAAGATTAATTTATTAACCTAAATAAAGCATACTTTCATTGTTTACAACGCTTTCGATTATAAGTAAATCCCCGCACACTTATAGTAGATAATTATTTTTATTGAACTAAAAAAATGTTTCCTAGAAATATATACATGGCAAAACAACGTTTGCCGGGTCAGATAGTAATGTATATAATATTTACTGTAAACTTGCCACAACGCGTATCATGGAGTGTAGTTTATTTTATTACAAGTTTCTGTAAAACAAAATTTTACAGTCATAGATCCTGAATAATTTAACATTAACACTAGAAAAGAAAATTTGTTTTCTTTTATAGTTTTAATGTTAGATAAAGAGTTGCTACTGTTTTTTTGTTGTTGAACCCCAATTTTGTCATTGTAAATGTTTTTTATAGGATGATCCTAAACGCTTAGAATCGTGGCAGCAGATATATCTTTCCTAAAGCCGATAAAGCACTTTCTAGAGATGATGCTGTTTTACACTTTTTAGAAGATATTTCCAAATATAATAGACTCTTTTTACTGATGGTACTGTTAGCAAAATAAAATGAAGCAAGCCAAAATTAAAGGATGTGGCAATATCATATACATTCTCAAATCTACCTTTATGACAATAAAAAATCTGTTAACTCTTTTATTTTGCTCTTAACTACTATATTTAGGTATAATTCAAAACAATTTAGACACAAAATTGTACTTACTAAATTTCACCATTGAACAAATCTTTTCGAACCTACTTAAATTGCATTTTCTATAGATAGAATTAAATAATTTATCAATTACAATACGCAAGACTTATTTAGAAATAAATGCAACAGTATATTCTGTGCTTCATTTGGCAAGAAACAAGTTATTTTTATTATTTTGACAAAATTATGTAAAATTCCCATAAGAAGTCATGTATTTTGAACAGCGGTAATATCACCAGCGCTTTTGCGGTGATTAAACCCTCGGGCGGGCACGTCAAATAATTTTTCATAAGCAGGCGCGTTGCGGCATTCACACCGCATTTTACTTTTTTATATAAAAAACTGTTGTGCTTTTAAATTTTTTATTAATTTAAAGTTATAACATAAAAGTACATTTTGTTACAAAAAAAAAGGTTTATTCAAGTTCCATTTCCCCGTTACACCCGAAGCATATATTTATATTACTATGTTTTTTGCAAACATTGTTTTCTCACTGTTGACACACAGCCTTGGTTTTACTATTTTTATGTTTGTCACAGATGTAGCATATCCCAGGTTTTGCAGTCTCTCTGGGAGTCGTCTGATCGTTATTCGTGTATTTTGACAAAAAGGCCTGGAGGTCTTTAGGAAGTCTTTGAATGAGTGATCTATCTTTCAAATGGTCCTCCATGAGTTGTAAAGCCAGGTTTTTTTAAAAAAACTCGTCTTCTGTCTTTGTTGTTAATGTTATTGAACTTAAAAATCACATTCGAATTTATTCCACTTATGTCCAAACACAGCGAGGGGCAACCTTCTTGTTATTCTGGATGTACTGTAAGATGCACACATCTGGTCTACCGTGTCTACACATCCTTTTGTGGCACCAAAATTCAAGTTTGCTAAAGGTGTTTGGGTGTTTTCGTCAATTTCATTTGTGCTGTGCATGGTTGAAAGGAGAATCACGGCTTTGTTTTTTTTTTAGGAACTGTCGATATCAAGCAAGTGTCATCTTGGAAACCCAAATAGGTTGATTTGATTGGTCTGTTTTTGTTAGGTAGAAATTCGGAAGGTAGCTCCTTCTTAATCTTCTTTAGGGTATCAAGTAAAGTTAGTCCGTGGTTTAGTAAATATTCTGCTAGTAGATAGCTAGTGTAATAATTGTCTGTAGTAACATTTCCTTTTGTATTTTCTATAGGTATAACTAATCTTTTAACAATATCATTAGCTTTGTTGGACTTTTCGTATGGACCTGGTACCTGCTTTCCAAAATAAATTTCGAAGTTGTAAGTGTAAAATGTTTTGGAATCACAAAGTGCATACATTTTGATGCCATATTTGGCAGGTTTATTAGGAATGTATTGGACGAAGGAACATCGTCCTCTAAAAGAATGTAACATCTCGTCGATTGTAACAAATTCACCGATATTGAAATTAGCGATGCAATTTCCAACAAACTTCTGGTGGAAATTACGGATAGGAGCTAGTTTGTCGGTTTTTCGTCTGTCCTCTCGAGTATGCACATTGTCGAATCTAAGTGCACGAAGCAAAAACATAAAACGCTTGTAACTAAAAAGTGCTCGTAAAAGAATCATTTCTGTTTCTTGATAACTTGATAACTCGAGGCAATTTGTATGACTTTCCGTTTTTATACCCATGAAAAACAGTGCCCCGAAGAGAGCTTTGACTTCTGTTTTTGTAGTCTCCCTGGCATCCCTGGATCTTGAATATTCAACCTCAATATATTTCCTTTGAATATAAATATTGGTGTTCGTCACAATATCTAAAATCATCTGGTCAGTAATAAACTGAAAGCATCAACTTCCTTACGAGTTTCTTTGGCGCTACCTTTTGGACCGGCTAAAATTTTTATTATGTTCTTTGCTTTTGTTTTACCAGAGGAGAGAGGCTTACTGATCCAGATAATTTCATTGTCTCATCCAATAAAAAACCGGTAATCATCTTTTCGTTGACATTGTTGGTCGATATATGCAACTATGTCCAATTCGTTTCCTGATTGTTCTGATTCACTACTATATAAATCTTTTGTGACAACTTCTTCCACTTGATCTGCATCACCATCAATCTGCCTATAGTATTCTTCTCGTTCGCCATCGTTCTTTTCATCTTCAATCATCATTTATAGCATTTTCCAATTCCTTATCAGTCAATGTCTTTCGTGACCTGAAAAAATACTATTTATTTTATCTAAAACAATAAAAGACAAGCCACAATATACTTCCTTATGTACACATCATTTATACCACACTTATGTATACTAACATTTAGACAATAGTTCTACTTATTATCCGATTGGAAAATAAAATACCAATACAAAAAGTACTTACATGGTAGGGCGCGTCGCGGCAAACACTTCGCAAATCTGTACTACTATCATTCAAAGACGAATTTTAACTGACCCGTATATGCATTGTGGGCGGGGGCAGAAGATTCAAATTACAAATACCTGAGCGCTCGAAGACGTGTGGTGTTCTGGAATTATTTGGTGAGCAAAAAATTGAAATTTGCGGCATTTTGCCGCAAACGCGCCCGCCGGAGAGGGTTAAAAAAGCCTTTTTTGGGACCGTATTTTGAGTATGCCGATCCACCTCTGTATCTCTAGTCTTCACAATACCCACTTGCTGTTTAATACCACCTGCATACTTGACATAAACGTCACTTTGTATCACATCAAAATCTTATTTTAAGAATAAACCGGACCTCTCGCGAAAGCAATATAAAATTGCATTTATATGCACACCACTGGGAATACTTCGTGATATTATGTGTCTTGAGGATATCAAGAGCTTTAAATCTGTACAACAATAAGGCACCACCATAGTTAATAGCTAAAGAATCAGTTAGCTCACTCGGACCAATTGGATGTTTCAAAATAACATCCACTTCAGGAATATAAATTCAGGATGAGCAGAAGACTGCTGTTAAAATATAGGAATTTGTCATAGATTGTATTAAACTTTCGAAGTGGCTAACAAAGGAACAGTATTTGTAATACAGAATTCCTATCTATAATTTTATCTGTGTTTTGCAATCACACAACTTTTACCGCATTCTTTTAGTTATTAAAGTATGTTCTCCTATTGTATGATTTGATTCTGTGTGCGCCATGGATACAAATTCAAATTGCGCAATGTATAAACTGGAACATTGAGATCAAAATTGTAAAAGGCAAAAAGAGCGAACTGATTCTTTAGCTATACATTTCTTAAACTGTTTAAACGTTTTAATAAAAACGTGGAAAATCCTCACATTTACATCTATTAGAAATTTATTAAAACAAAAAGTATCAAATTTTTATAGATCTAATACAGAATTGCTCGTAAATGTTTTTTGATGCCTTTTAAAAATTTTTAAAACAAATATTTTTCTAGGGTTTGCAAAAAATTCAAGGTCTCTAAGGGCTGCAATAAATTTAAGGTCCCCCTAACCTTTTTATTATTATTGGTATTTGCTGAAAATTTCACAAAAATTGGACTAAAATTAAAGGCTCGGAAGGAATTATAAATTTTCGAGGTGTTCGGTTTGCTCATAAATCAAATAACATATTACTAAAGTGTAGCGTGTTTAAATTAACGCATTAAAATTGTAGAGAGTATTCTGGATACACAGATGTAAAATAGAATTGTTTCAAGGTAATAGCGAGAAGCAATGGCAAGTACTCCAAATTTCGTAGGCGCAGCTTTAAAAAGTGTACCTGTAAAACGAGCAAATGGCAGTGTCACACTAACAAGTGTTTGTGTTTTAAATCGCAAATAAAGTACAATAGTAGATGTTACAACGATGAATTTGCTTAAACAAATAAAAACAATAAACCTGTACAATATTTTAGAGTCTATTTATTTTTGGGCAACATTTTTTTTTGTTTCTGTTTACTTTAAGAGTTATAATTTGTTTTATAATAAATTACCTATAAACAAGGTTTAATTTTCAAAAAACCTTTGTACACATTTCCTTTGTACTCATTTAAAAAGTGACTAAACAAAATTCAGGCATTTTGTTAAATCATCGTCGCCCTTGTAAAATAAACTATTATAATATTCAATTTGCTTAGTCATTTACAAAATGCCTAGAAACGTCTAGTTTTACAATTAGCCTACGACATATATAAATTATAAATAAATAAGCTATTTTTAAATTATACAATCTTTATAATAAAAGTATGGAAGAGCCTCTTGAACTTCAAAATATATCTACTCTAATAATAGGTTTTGTACGTTTAATAAACTAAGATGAAATATTATGTGTAATGAGTAAAAACTTTGATTTGGTTTGCTTGTTTTTTCACTAGAGTACTAGTAGTCTAAGATCCGAAGTAAGGTCGACCTTCACCCATATGTTTAATGGATAAAAGTTGCTTTTTATTAAATAAAATGTGTTTATAAATATACCGCAAATGGGTTGCCTAAGAAAATACGGTCCAGACTATTTATTTTCTTAAAGTAAAAAAACGACACCCTGTAAAGTATTCTCCAGATGCTTTGACTATACCTACACTTTAATCACCTCACCTTAGGATGGATTGAAGCTTAAGTTTAAAATTTGGTGTCCTTCTCTTTATCCGTTTTTGAGTTATCTTCAAAATTCGAAATTTGCACTTCTCCTCAAATATCTCGAATTGGGTCCATTTTAGGGAAATCATGTATAGGAACAAAATAATAGAGAATGACATCATAAGCAACTTTTATCATGATTCCTATACTTTCCTAATCTGTACACAGAAAGGAAAGTAAAAAATGGCCGTGACCGTATTTTCCTAGGCCTATTTGCGGTATATTTAAATACATATTTTATTTATTAAAAAAAAACTTTTATCCATTAAACAGATGGGTGAAGGTCGACACTACTTACGGATCCCGGACTATAGAATATTTACAGGAAAAAATCTATTTGTTTTGGTTTGAAATTAATTTGGACCACTGTGTTCTCTGTCAATACCAATATAAATATTTGGATATAAAATCGTTTCAACGTTTTTCATTAATATGCATGGTAATTACGATTTTTTTAATTAAAACACTATAGTCGATTTATTTTACTGAAATGGATATACTAGAGGGACCTATGGTAAATAATATTAAACTTATAGTAAACTTTCTACCATTGGCGGCGACAGTTTCGCTTTAAGTGTATTACAAATTTGGTCAAATTGAAATTAGCCATGTTTGCTGTTGATATTTGAACGTGGCGGCGCGGCGTACACACGCACGGCTTCGATGTCGAACCGAAATAATGGATCCCGAATTTGATTTAGATGCCGGTCGTCGAGAATCCCGTTTCGAGGAAACGCAGTCTCGCTCCTAGATCGAATTTAATTTGTCTAGTCTATATGCAAATTAGAGAACGAATGAATTCAATTCGATTTGGGTGAAAAACTAAAACCGGAATTGAAAGACCAGTTGTGCTTGGAATGGAATCCGAAGTGTATCGAACGACAGTGATATTGGATTCGGAGGGAAAGAGAGAGGTCTTGATTTTGTAAATCTGATAATGAAAGGCATTCAAGTGAAATGGGTTAGAGCAACTTTACAGTTCGCAATTTTCCTTGCTTGCAAGTAAAATTGCGGAATTCGTATTGCATATCTGAGAACTAACGTCCTTCCGATCAGCTGTTGCATTTTTTAGAAATTTTAGAAAGTATAGATGGACTGAGAAGGTATTGCTACAAATTTATTTTTTTTTATTTAAAAAAAGAAGAATAGAAGTAGAAGGAGAAAAAATTATCGGAGAATACCAATGTGGCTTTAGAAAAGGCAGGTCAACGACTGACCAAATCTTTATTTTAAAACAGGTACTCACATGTTGCTACCGACACATATCATGTTTATTGATTTTAAAAGCGCATATGATACAGTAAATCGACGAAAATTGGTAAATGCATTGAACGAACTAAAAATACCTCCTAAACTTGTAAAACTGACGAACATGACCCTGGAAAATACAAGGTGTGCAATAAGAGTAGGAGGTGAGGAAACTGAAGAATTTAAAGTCCAAAACGGGCTTAGGCAGGGAGACCCATTATCCACCCATCTTTTTAACTTAACCCTTGAAATAGTCATCAGAAACAGTGAAATAAACAGATATGGAACCCTGATCAACAGATCCCACCAAGCATTAGCATACGCCGATGATGTTGTACTGTTAGCGAGAAGCCAAAAAGAACTTAAAAACATAACAGAACAGTTTTTAGACGCGGCAGGAACAATGGGGCTAAAAATAAATGAAAAAAGAGTCAGTACATGCAACTGAAAAACAAACATTTAAGAAAAAATCCTGGAAAACTAGAATTACAAACTAAAACCATAGGAAAAATAACAATAGACGAGACAGACAGTTACATGTACCTGGGTGTTCTCATTACAAATAGATGCGAAGAACAAGCTGAAATAGATCTCCGTCTAGCAAAGAGCAATAGATGCGCAGGAGCATTACATAATTTACTTAAATCTAAAGAAATGTCATGGGAATTAAAGAAATGTGTGTACAAAACAATAATCAGACCTACAATGCTATATGGTAGTGGGACATGGACACTAAATAAGAAAGAACAAACCAAAATTGAAATATGGGAACGGAAGATACTAAGAAGAATATATGGAGGCAAAAGGACAGAAGAATGATGGGAAAGACGAACAAACAAAGAAATTTACGAAATATTTAACGAACCCAACATATACGAAATAATTCAGTCAAAAAGGTTACAATGGTTGGGGCACTTAGAAAGGATGGAGGACTCAAGGACAGTAAAAAGAGTAGCTTGGACAACACCAGAAGGAAAAAAAAGAGAGGAAGGCCTAGAAGAAAATGGAGGGAAGCGATTATAGAAAATATTAAGGAAAAAAAGATCATCAACTGGAAACAAAAAGCCAAGAGTAGGGACGAATGGAAGAAACTAACCAGGCCATAGACCTTAACGGTCTGATTCGAGCCTTAGATATATATTTAAAAAATAATTTTTATTTCTTGTGGGTATTTTTATAATAGTAAGATCAAGTTAACTGGAAACAAATTTAAAAAAACTTTAAATTTGTCAAGTTTAAACTTTTATAAATCAACTGCAATAATAGTACAGTCATTTGATTCTAAAAAAAGAGGTTACATGGAAAGTTTACCGGGAGTTTGAAAAATGGTTAATTTTATAGATTTCGATCGCGCTGCTATATTGGTAAAATAGCGCCTAAAAGCAGTTTTTTTAAAATATTTCTTTTTCCATTCATTTCACGATAAAAAAATTTACAAAATGAAACTAAGAGAAAATTTTCCACAATTAAATAATTTTTTTTTTTTTCGTAAAGTCAATTATTATGGGCGTACTAGTGCTGCAAAGTGTAGTTCAAAACCTGTTTTTTCTAAAAAATCTCATTTTCACACCACCTTGAGGTAGAGTGAGTAACGCTTTTTTTATCGTGGTATCCCCAGTAGGTCTAATAGAAATGGAATTCACTATTTCACAATTTTGCTTATTCTCCTTCGCTTCGCTGTTCTTGATGGACCACGTGTTGCGATTTTATTGTACCGATCGAATCGTCACAGACCGAAATTTCTTCCACATTATCCGCGATGAAATGCATGGTTCACAATATCAGCATATAAAAGTAAATTTAATATTGCGTGGTACCACCAACAGAAGCAGCAGCAAGACAACATTCATTCTGAACCTATCACCAGGTTTAGCAGTGGTATGGGTATAAACAAAATGCAGAGCAATGAGGATGAAAAAGAAAGACTTTGAAGTTTAAAAAATAGACTGGGATGAAAGTCTTTCAAATGAAGAATATTATCAGTGGTATCTTCTATAAAGTTAGTTAAATATTTTAAATAAACAATCACACTTAAAAGAATCATAGGATGGTCGAAATACACAGAATTGGAAATTAATGGTTTTAGTGATGCTGATGAATAAGAAAACGGAGCTCAACTTACGTAGACAGTAAGTGGCATATGAAAAAAAAGTTTATTATTAATATTAGGCAAAAAGGTATTTTTCTAATACTTAAAATACAACCATCTGTTATCAAATTTTATCAGTCGTATACGAAGTTTGTCAAAGGTAATTTACTTTTCAGCAAAAATCATATTTTTTACAAACCTCCTATAAGGCTTAAAAAAATTGGTATCTGATGGTTGCATTTTAAGTTTTTGGAGTTTTTGTAACAATAAATATTTTTACAAAACCAATAATAAAAAAGTTTGCCATATGGTTTCAACTTAGTGAGACATATTGTATATACAGTCTCTTGAAGAATACAATATAAGGTTTAAACACGTTTATTATTAAATACATTTAAACGCAATTTTTAAGTGAATTAAAAAAACTAGATTGTTTGTTTTTTAATTCTGATGTCATAGTTTCGATCATACTATCTTCAACGTTCTGTTTGGTGACCGTTATGTGAAATTAATTTTTGAATTTTTAATTATTCATTTTTGACCAATTTTAAAACTAATTCTTCTAGGCCCCTCGTATTCTGTATCTCAATCTGCATATCGGGTCGGTGTTGTAGCGGTCTAACGCGCTTATATTTATTTATAGGCAAGTTTATGAGTCAGAGACTGCTGGGCTTCGAATCTCAGACCAGACCATGTGTATTTTTATTTAAATTGCATGGTTCGGTTTAGGATTTGATGTGTGCCGTTTTAATAGCAATTTAATTTTTGTTGATATGACATGCAGATTATAAAATCGCCATGTATTACCGTCTCGATGATGGTGGGTGAGGTTTTTCTCACCTGTAAGTCAAATGGCACCATCAATCATCTTTAAGTCGCCCCGAAGCGCTACGGCAAATAATAATAATAGCCGTTACTTTCCTCGCACGAGCTCAGCTTTCGGGGTTAAAATTCACTCGTAAGGGGTGAATTAGGGAGAGTTTTATTGTTATTATTATTATTATTATTATTATTATTATTATTATTATTAATTATTATTATTATTATTATTATTATTATTATTATTATTATTATTATTATTATTATTATTATTATTATTATTATTATTATTATTATTTATTATTATTATTATTATTATTATTATTATTATTATTATTATTATTATTATTATTATTATTATTATTATTATTATTATTATTATTATTATTATTATTATTATTATTATTATTATTATTATTATTATTATTATTATTATTATTATTATTATTATTATTATTATTATTATTATTATTATTATTATTATTATTATTATTATTATTATTATTATTATTATTATTATTATTATTATTATTATTATTATTATTATTATTATTATTATTATTATTATTATTATTATTATTATTATTATTATTATTATTATTATTATTATTATTATTATTATTATTATTATTATTATTATTATTATTATTATTATTATTATTATTATTATTATTATTATTATTATTATTATTATTATTATTATTATTATTATTATTATTATTATTATTATTATTATTATTATTATTATTATTATTATTATTATTATTATTATTATTATTAATTATTATTATTATTATTATTATTATTATTATTATTATTATTATTATTATTATTATTATTATTATTATTATTATTATTATTATTATTATTATTATTATTATTATTATTATTATTATTATTATTATTATTATTATTATTATTATTATTATTATTATTATTATTATTATTATTATTATTATTATTATTATTATTATTATTATTATTATTATTATTATTATTATTATTATTATTATTATTATTATTATTATTATTATTATTATTATTATTATTATTATTATTATTATTATTATTATTTTTGGTGGAATTGTCACCATATAGTGAACATCATCGTAAAGAGGCTCCGTGTTCTGTTGCCTAAATCTACTGTATAAAGTTAATTAAATTGTTTATAATTAGTGCATAATATGTCATTGTGCATATAGTGCCTGTATGAGTGTTTGTGATTTAAAATTGTGTAAATCAAGTAAATCAAGTGTAAAAAAATTGTTTGGATACGATCTTTCTCATTTTATGTGAGTACAAAACATTATTATCGTTTGCTTTTTTGCTGGGTTGACCCGGTCTATTCCACCACGGTAATAAAATAATTTGGAAATAGTTGTGAATTTGTTGTATTGATACTCTTTGTTTGCTGAAAAATGGGCAATGATACCCCTAGTGATTTAATAAACCGTTGTAAGAGGTGTAAAAATCCTGCTAAATCGGGTTTACGATGTGTGACGTGTGGTACTATCTCACATAACAGTTGTGTGCCAGGATTAAAAAATATTGTTTACATAGACAATGAATCTATTAACTGCTGCATTGACAACAATGATCTACCAAAAATTCCTTCAGTAGTAGAGCATTCTTCAGAAAATATTAATGAAGTTAAAATTACATTCTTAGAACAATTGCTTCAACAAAAAGATCTTGTTATTTCTAATCAGGAAATTGCAATAAAAGCTCTGCAAGGACAGATCAATTTGCTTACAGAAGATATAGTATCCCTTAAAAGTACAGCAACTTTAAGAAATAACAATCGAAATACCTTTCAAGAGTCTTCTATACCAACTATAAGAGAAGGGATAAAAAATGTACCCATAGCAAACTCAAAGGATATACAGGGATACGCCAATACTACAAAGAAATCAGTGCATACCTTTATACCATCTGATATTTCTTCAGCCGTCCACCAAGCTGAAGCAGCTAATGTATGTAATGAAATTATAAAATTAAACAATAATAATTTCAGAAGATACCAAAAACCAAAGAATATTTTAGTTGGAACTAGAACTGATTTGCAAACAAACCTAAATGCTGCCAAACGTGAGAGCATGAGCTACTACCACTCTACCAACTGGCACCCAAATGCCTCAGAGGAAGACGTAAAAAAACATCTACAAGACATTGACCCTCATATTAAAGTAGAAAAGCTCAAATCAAGATATCCCGAAGAATACGCCTCATTCAAAATAATCATCCCAACTGCGGAATCATCTAAGATACTTCAAACGGATGTATGGCCTCAAGGTATCTACTTAAACGAGTTTTTTCGGTCAAATAAGAAACCAACCCAATGAAACACCTAACTGTATGAAAAAATATCCAAATAATAACCTCTCTTTACTACATGTTAATGTCCAAAGTTTAGCAAATAAAATAGATAGATTGCATATTTTTACTTCCGATAATGAAATTGATATCTTGTGTTTTTCTGAACATTGGTTAAACAGTAATAACCTAGAAATGATTAAAGTTAAAAATTATGAATTAATTACCTCCTATTGCAGAGAAAGTATTGGGCATGGGGGTGTAGCTATTTATTCAAAACCTACTATAATAATTAAAGAAATTAACGTCAGTAAATTTTGCATTCCAGTACATGCAGAATTTTGTGCTTCTGAGATACTAAATAAGAGCAACATCTTAGTCACATTATACAGGTCGTCCTCAAATGGAGACATAAAAATATTCAAACAACAGTTTACCTATTTAATACATTATCTCTATGGTAATTATAAAAAAATTATTATCGTTGGTGACATAAACGTGGACATTGACAGTAATAATGAGCATTCTAATGATTTGCGAAATATTATGAGTATGTATGGTTTACAACATCATGTGCATGTCCCAACTCGAGTCACACCCACATCCAGATCATGTTTAGATAATGTGATTTCTAATTATGACTTGCATGAGTTGGATGTTGATGTGATCGATGTAGATATAGGCGATCATTTTTCATTAAACGTACAAGTAAAATGTCTACAAACTTATGAAAGTTTGACGAAAAAGACCAGAATTATAAATGATAAGAGACTAAAAAACTTTTCTGATAGATTAGCTATAGTAAATTGGAGTAGTCTAGGACTTGAGGCATTAAATTCATCGAATTTGACTGATATGGTGTTGGATAGCATTTGTAGCAATGTTAATATTTGTTTTCCCCTAAAATCTATTAAAATTAATAAAAATAAAGCAAGCTGGTTCAATGACCGTCTAAAACACTTGAGAAAATTAGTGTTTGATTCTAAAAAAATATTTAATATCAGTAACAATTTAGATGATTGGTTCACGTATACTGAAATGAGAAAATTATATAAAAAAACTATAAAGGAGGAAAAGAGAAATTATTATAATTCTGAGATAATAAATTCCGATAATAAAAATAAAACAATTTGGAAACTGGTAAATTCAGAGAGAAAGGCTAAATCTAATTTTACTTTTTCGCCGTCTATTAGTCCGGATGAAATTAATGACTTTTTTAGTCATATTGCAACCGTCATAGTAGGTACAATCGAAGATACAAATTTGGATCCTTTGTTTTATTTGAATAAAATTAGAAAACCATCTTTTTCCTTCTTTATAGTCCCAATAATTGAATCAGATGTTCGCCAAGCTATTTTAAAGCTAAAAAATTCTCCTTGTCAAGACTACTATGGATTAAATAGTCAAATGTTAAAATTGTCTTTGGATTCTATAGTTCAGCCATTAACTCTGCTTTATAACAAATGTCTTGAGGATGGCAATTGGCCTGACTCTCTAAAAATAAGTAAAATCATTCCAGTATATAAGAAAGGTAACAAGGACTCAGTTGATAACTATAGACCTATTGCCATTGTTCCTCTGTTAGGTAAAATTTTCGAAATAATAATTAAAGAAAGACTAGTGCATTATTGTGAAAGTAAATTTTTACTGACACCTGCTCAATTTGGTTTTCGTCAGGACAAATCTACAGTAAGCGCACTTTCTGCATTGATCGAATATGTGGTCGGAGGTATTGATGAGGGAGCAGATACTATAGTTAGTATGTGCGACCTCACCAAAGCATTCGACTGTGTAAACAAAGACATTTTACTTAGTAAGTTGCAGTACTATGGTATTAGAGGTAATATGTTGCGACTTTTCGAGTCCTATCTAACAAATAGGAAACAATATGTCAGCTGCAACGATTTAGAATCTGATCTTTCTTCAATTGACAATGGTGTCCCACAGGGCTCCGTGTTGGGTCCTGTTTTATTTCTATTGTACATTAATGATTTACCAGTTGCAGCTGGGAGCTCACAGTGTTTCCTGTTTGCAGACGATACCACGCTTGCAACGCAAGGAATTCGACAACAAAGCGCAGAGAGCTACGAGAATATAAAAGATTGGTTCTCAGCAAATCAACTAAAATTAAATCCAAGTAAAACTCAAGAAATTTTGTTTACTTCCAGTAAACTAGTCAGCATATCTGAGCCTGTAAAATATTTAGGTGTAACTCTAGATACTCACTTAAATTGGTCAGAACACATTGAAACTCTCTGCGCTAAGTTGGCCTCCCAAGTGTTTGCAATGCGGCAGTTAAGTTATTGTGTTTGTAAAAATACTATACGTACAGTTTATTTTGCTATTGTACATAGCCACCTAAAGTACGGAATTACGTTGTGGGGCAACTCAACATATGTGGAAAGAGTATTTAAAATGCAAAAAAGAGCTATTAGAATCATAGATGCCGCACAACCTGATGCCCACTGCAGAGAGCTATTTAAAAAATACCGTATACTCCCTGTTCCTTGTATTTACGTTTTAGAGTCACTTACAATTATCCATCGTAATTTAAATAAACATATAAGTCATGAAAATATCCACTCATATGGAACGAGAAATGCTAGTAATCTAGTTCAAAGTTTCTCGCGTACACAAATGTCAAAAAAAAATAAACTAGATGTTAATTTATATAATAAGTTCAAAAATCAAAACAGAGATATAAATATACCAATCATGACTACACAAAAATTTAAGAGATTTGTCGAGGTTTTCCTCTTAAAACATTGTTTTTATTCAGTAGAAGAATATATGTACTTTGACTAAAATAAATGTTCACTATTTGTTTTAACTAACTGTTGTGCTGTATTACTGTATTTTAGTATTTTTCTTATATTTTGTATTTTCTGTATTTTAGACCACCTAGCTATTGCTAGCTTAAATTCATATTTTATATTACTGTATTATTGTATTTTTCTTATATTTTGTATTGTTCTTTATTGTAGACCATCTAGCTATTGCTAGTTTAAATTCATATTTTTAAAATTTTATTTTTTTTAACATTGTATTAACCTCAAATGTACTATTGTATGTAATGTGGTAAATAAATAAATAAATATTATTATTATTATTAATATTATTATTATTATTATTATTATTATTATTATTATTATTATTATTATTATTATTATTATTATTATTATTATTATTATTATTATTATTATTATTATTATTATTATTATTATTATTATTATTATTATTATTATTATTATTATTATTATTATTATTATTATTATTATTATTATTATTATTATTATTATTATTATTATTATTATTATTATTATTATTATTATTATTATTATTATTATTATTATTATTATTATTATTATTATTATTATTATTATTATTATTATTATTATTATTATTATTATTATTATTATTATTATTATTATTATTATTATTATTATTATTATTATTATTATTATTATTATTATTATTATTATTATTATTATTATTATTATTATTATTATTATTATTATTATTATTATTATTATTATTATTATTATTATTATTATTATTATTATTATTATTATTATTATTATTATTATTATTATTATTATTATTATTATTATTATTATTATTATTATTATTATTATTATTATTATTATTATTATTATTATTATTATTATTATTATTATTATTATTATTATTATTATTATTATTATTATTATTATTATTATTATTATTATTATTATTATTATTATTATTATTATTATTATTATTATTATTATTATTATTATTATTATTATTATTATTATTATTATTATTATTATTATTATTATTATTATTATTATTATTATTATTATTATTATTATTATTATTATTATTATTATTATTATTATTATTATTATTATTATTATTATTATTATTATTATTATTATTATTATTATTATTATTATTATTATTATTATTATTATTATTATTATTATTATTATTATTATTATTATTAATTATTATTATTATTATCATTATCTGTGGTTTTAGTCTATCAAGGACCGATTTCCACTGTACACTTGATGTGATGGAAACTCGCGCATTATTCTTTTTGCAGACATGGATCTGTGGCATTATGCCTTGTTTTAAATTTTCTTTCAATCACTGTTTTCAACTGATCTGGGTGGTTTTGCTCAAACTAAATGGTAGTGCAATTGTTTCAAAACCGTTTGAAAAATTATGGGCATCTGTAAATAACCTCTACGTGACAATAATCGTGTTCTTCTAGTTGCATCAGCGCGAAACCTCTCAAGGCCAACTAGTTTCAAACACGTAGACATGTATGTATCTGAATAAGGATAATTTCCTGGCCGTAGCAGAATTTTATATCAATAAAAATTTCCTTGGTTTAATCGGTCATTATTTTTATTTTCAATCGTTCCCTTATGTACTTTTTTAATTTTTTTTTAATTTTGACTGCACGCAAAGATGGAAAAAAATAAATTTTTGCAACATATATAGTGCTGTGCTAAACGATTGAAAATAAAAACAATGACAGATTAAACCAAAGAAATCTTTATTTATATAAAATTTATTTATCTCTTTCTTTGAACGGACAAAACATTAGATCAGTTTGTACTTCGTTAGAATTCAAACGAGTTTCACTTGAAACACGATGACAGTTTTCTGTATTGCCTAGTTCTCTGACTAAAGATAATAATAGTAATAATAACAAACAAAATAAAATGTGAACCCTAATGCAGTGTTAAGCATTTAGGTAGTTTTTAAATAAACTTTTTGTGTAAATATGTACAAATTTAAAAGTTGTTGTGCAGCGTTTTTGCACAATAAATTGTTTTTTACGAAGTTTTTGGAATTGCATTATACGTATGGATATAGTTGCAGCTAGCACCGAAAGGAGATAGTCCACTTGGTAAGCGAGCCTTATGGCCGTATTTTTAACTTGTGTTGGGTTCAACTTTTAATGACCTACAAATCCAACAGCAATGATCCTTAAAGACCGCATTAGCTTCACGCTTTACATTAATCAATGATTTGTAATACAGGGTGTCTGTAAAAGGTCTTTACAAAAACATACCACATATTCCTTAGACCAAAATAAGTCGATTTAAGTAAAATTACCTTAGAACAAAGTTGCTTCGTTTGAGCTCCAGAGGGCCTTGAAGTTACAATTTTTAAATCGTTTTTCCCATATATAAATTTAAAACGGCATACGCGATTTTGCTGAAATTTGGTACATTGGTAGAGTTTTTTGTGAAAATAAAAAAATAATATTAAAATTTTGTCCGATAATAATACATAGGCGTAGAACTTGATTTTTTTTAATAATTGCACTTTTAAAAATTCTACGCCAATGGAAAAAAAGGAGTTTGAGTATGAAATTTAGATTGCGCAATCCATTTACTTTAAAAAAAGTACTCTTGATAAGACTCGATTACTCTCATAGTTTTGACGAAATTTGCATTTTAGTAATTTTAGAACATAAACAATAATTATTAAAATACAAACTTTGTCAAAACCATGAGAGTAAATCTAGTGTTATCAAGGGTACTTTTTTGTAGTAAATAAGTACCCAATCCAAATTTCATACTCAAACCCCTTTTTTGCCATTGGCGTAGAATTTTTAAAGGTGCAATTATTTAAAAAATCAAGTTCTACGCCTATGTATTATTATCGGACAAAATTTTATACGATGAAAAACATAAAAATGTACTTTTTTCATATCTTCTTCAACACCTCTAATCGAGACTTTTAACAAAAATACTCGATTCTTGCCATGTACGATTTTTTGAGGAATATTAATTATTTGCCTGCAATACATATACAAAAACATTTATTGTTGGTTTCCATAGTTTCATCTAAATAAAAATATTGTCAAGTTTTAACACCTAATCTCTTGTTAACGATTGAAAGTGTTCTATCTGACTCAATAATTAAAAAAACAAATGCGTGGTTTATTAATATGGCTGTACAATATACCAATGCAGAATATACCGATATGTTACTGACATTAGGATTTTGTAAAGGAAATGCTCGAGAGAGTGTCAGGGTGTACTCTGAAAGGTTTGCAAATCGTCGTGTACCTAGTCACCCAACTTTTGATGCTGTTGAGAGACATCTTCGGGAGACCGGTTTCATTGCTCCCAACACTGTTAATAATGGAATAGAACGTTTTGTAAGGATTCCTGAAGTTGAAGAAGACATTTTAGAACGTGTTGAAGAAGATCCAGAATTAAGCACCAGACGAATTGGAAGGGAACTAGGAGTAAGTAAAGATGTCGTTCATAAAGTGCTGGGAGAACAATTGCTATATCCATACCATAAGAAGCCAGTACAAGAATTATTAGTCTATGATCCTCAAATTCGTTTGGGTTTTTGTCGATTTGTTAATATGCAAAGAGAAAGAGATCCAAACTTTGTCAAGAAGGTTCTCTTTACCGATGAAGCGGCTTTTACAAGAAGAAGTATAACTAATACCCATAATGAACATGTTTATGCCGTTGAAAATCCGCATGCAATAAAGGTAAACCATTTTCAGCACGAATTCAAAATTAATGTGTGGGCTGGAATAATTGGTAATTTCATTGTTGGTCCTGTCATACTTCCACGAAGATTAACTGGAAAAAATTATTTGGATTTTCTACAAAATACGTTGCCAGAATTGTTAGAAGATTTACCTCTCCAACTTCGGAGAGATATGTGGTTTATGCAAGATAGAGCTCTACCACATTTTTCTTTAAACGTTAAAATCCACTTTTGAATTAACAAAATCCACACAAATAGATAGGCAGAGGTAATGACGCACCTGTAAACTGGCCACCACATTCCCCAGACCAAACACCGATGGATTACTTTTTATGGGGACATCTGAAATCCACAGTTTACAGGGAACCTGTAGAAAATGAGGAACAACTCTGGCAACGTATTCAAGATGCAATAAACAATCTTAGAGGTGATGAAGAAGTTATGGAAAGGATACATTTTAATTTTCTTCGACGTATAAATCTTTGTATGCGTGAAAATGGTGAACATTTTGAACAATTTTTGTAAAATCTCTATTTTGATTATGTTGTAAATAAATATTTTTGTGAAACCTATACACTCTAAATTATTAAAACAGAAATTTAGCGAAAACCATGAGAGTAATCGAGTCTTATCAAGAGTACCTTTTTTAAAGTAAATGAGTTGCGGAATCTAAATTTCATACTCAAACTCATTTTCTTCCATTGGCGTAGAATTTTTAAAGGTGCAATTATTTAAAAAATCAAGTTCTACGCCTATGTATTATTATCGGACAAAATTTTAATATCATTTTTTTTTGCCACATAAAACTCTACCAATATACCAAATTTCAGCAAAATCGCATATGCCGTGCTAAATTTATATGGGAAAAACGATTTAAAAATTGTAACTTCAAGGCCCTCTGGAGCCCAAACGAAGCAACTTTGTACTAAGGTAATTTTACTAAAATCGACTTATTTTGGTCTAAGAAATATGTGGTATGTTTTTGTAAAGACCTTTTTCAGACACCCTGTATATGGACATAATAGCGATATTATTTATTTCTTATAATGCGGTCTTTTTCCGAAATTCCTTTTGATAATAATTCCTGATTTCTGAAGGTAGCAAAACCCTAAGCAACCTAATTTTTTTAATAAACTTCGTCTGTTTTCCATTTCCTTTACTTCAAAAAGATTCAACACTCAATAATATTCATACTGCGAGCGATGTCGGTGGCAGATAACAAACAAAAACTCAAATAGACATATCACTCGCTCAAAAGGACCGTGCGGAAGGCAACTGATAACCGGAGGGCATTTCTGTTTGTTTTTCTATTAACTTTAGGTCCTTGTGTTATAGCTCGACTCGGACGGAGTGCGTGCGTGCGAAATCCTTTTTGCCCTACCTTCGCATTTCGTTTCTATACCATACGCCGGTATGCATATTTTTCTGTATTCATAATGTACTCGTATAAAACTACGATAAACAACTACTAGGCCAATTCTGTTTTCAAAACTAGGTGTTAAATATTCTAGCACGCCACTGATGGCATAGGCTTGACTTGTGCAAGCAATTTTGGTACCATGCACGACCAATGAAGAGGCGAGAAGAGTGTTAAGGGAAGTGGTATCCTTATAAGTTTACCTGTTTGTCCTCTTGTGTAAATTATATTGTGTAATAAAAGTTTTATAGTTTTAATAATAAATGATATAGCGCACTAATCAAAATTAAATATAAAGGCCGTTTTATTAATAAACAATCGAATTGTAATCATTCACTTTGTTATCCAACATATTTTCCAAATTATTATAGGTTGTTTGTGGTTATAATTCGGAATTTACTTAACAGAAGGGCTTTAAAATGTATAGAATCATTTCAAAATTATATTAAGGAAATATATCTTCATTCTTAAGGCCAGATATTATTAGTTTTATGTTTTTTTTTCTTGTTGCAACTAACGTAGCTGAAGGCAATTTTATAAAAAGTACAAAATTTAATTTGCAGTGTGACAATCAGGGCCGAATCCAGACCAGATATACGTGAAGACTACTGGAAGTCTGAAGGGGAAGAATACAGTACTCCTCAGGTAAAAGGGTAGTCCAATTTTTTTAAATTAGTCTGTGCAAATTAAGTTTCAGACTATTTTTAGAATTAAAAATCACTAAAAATTTCTTTAAATTTTTGAACATTATAAAAAGTGAAAAGATCACTCTAATACCTTGTCTCCTCCTTTTTACAAGTGAAATACTATCAATAACATCACTGTTAACTGATATAAGAACTTCAAAGGTCTCTAATTAGTCTTTAACTAATTTATATCACTTTCACCAATATAATATTATGATTTAAGGCAGTACTGTCGCGCGTCATAGGATCTTGTAGTCCTGAAAGGGAATCTATATACGCGTGGCAAAAAATAGCAATAATAATATTAATAATAAATAGTCTTTATTCATCACAGTTACACATTTACAATAAAAAAAAAAGAAAAATGATGAAAAGGCGAAGTTTAACGCAAGGCTGTTTTTCAATTTTCAATGTCTGCAACTTTGCAGATCTGCAAATATGGCGGCAACTTTGCAGATCCGCAAATATGGCGGACTTACAGATGCAAGTATCCAAAAAATATCTGCAAATTCGCAATATTTATTACCCCTAACAACACTAAATCCAAATCAACCCTTAAGAAGGTTAGAATAACATCCTAAAACCATGAAGTCTTCTGTTTCTTTTGATTGAATACAGTTCATGGTGTTAGATTACCGAGTTTTTAAACATATTAATGGATTTGGGTTTAGTGTTGTTGGGGATAATAAACCACAATAAATATTGCGAATTTGCAGAACTTTTTTGGAATACGAAAACTTGATACATGCACATGTATGTCGGCCATATTTGCATATCTGCAAAATTGCCGCCATATTTGCATATCTGCAAAGTTGCAGACGTTCTGTAATCTCACCCATGTTTCTAGTGAAAGAATTATTATATAGGAAAAAAAAATTAAAAAGCAAAAAATAAATTCTGGCACAGCCCAACTGAGCTAACAGGCCTTACGGTAAATGATTGATCTAATCCCTTATGTGTTTAACCAGAATAAAAAGCAAATATATCTTAGTTATTTTAAAATTATTTTAATAATAATTTTGTTAAAGATAAATATCTAGGATCTAATTTACAACAATTTCAATAATTTAACAATCATATTGATTTTAGTATTAATATGGACATTACATACAGTTCATCAAATTTCTAGAGGCTTTCGACGGCTAGACAGAGAAAGCACTACTGAGAGGTATCGGTTGGCGGGGCCGACGGGTTTACGCAATGAAAGTACACTCTGCGCATCAAGTATTTCACTATTTCATTCAGACGTAAATGTCAGATGTAAATTTCGCTAAAACATTTCTTTTATTTTCGTTTGTGTTTTTTGCTCATTACAGTTTATTAGAACCTAAGTATGGAGTTTAATAGCAAATTAAGAGGCCGCGTGATTAACAGTCAATCTCGCGAAATAATAGCCAATGTTATAGAGTTTATGAGAAGAGAAGGAAACTTTAATTCACCTTCAATACCATTTAAAAATGTAAATGATCGTGTTGCTGCAGCCACAGGAGTATCTAAAAACACTGTCGTCCGCATTTCTGGAAAGAGAAAAAGAATCGATAACCGTGAGATATCGGAATTTTCATCACCAAGAAAAACCATTAAAAAACCAAAAACAGTTAATGATATAGATGAAGCTGACAAAGGTATTTTAAAAAGAATTATTCTGTTCATGTTAATCTCGGAAAATATTGTTCCAACATTAAAAACAATTCTGACTAAATTTAGAGAAGCTACAGGGTACAAAGGAAGCTATGAAAGTTTAAGAAAAATAATAAAGTCGCTAGGATTTTGTTGGCGGAAAACAAAAACAAACAGAAAAATATTAATGGAAAGGTTTGATATTCAAAAGCTACGTTTAGACTATCTGATTCGTTTAAAAAGTTATCGAGCAGAGGGCCGTCCAATTGTCTACTTAGATGAAACATACATTCATGCCTCCCACACACACCAGAAAGCTTGGAGTGATAATTCAAATGAGGGATTAAAGAAACCAATTAATAAAGGTGATAGACTAATTATTGTCCATGCAGGAGGTGAAATGGGCTTTATTCCGAATGCCCGGTTAATTTTCAAATCTGTAACCAAAAGTGGAGACTACCACGATTAAATGAATTTTAATAATTTTTCTAAATGGTTGAAAGAAAAGCTGTTTCCGAACCTCCCTCCAAGAAGCGTCATTATTGTTGATAATGCTCCTTACCATAATTTTCAGGTAAATAAAGCACCAACGTCAACTCTAAAAAAGCTGACATGCAGGATTGGTTAAGGAATCATAATATTGCTTACGAAGAGGATATGCTCAAAACGCAATTATACAGTTTAGTGCTATTGCATAAGTCACGATTTAAGAGGTATGCAATTGAAGAAATGATAAATGAACATCGTTTTAGTTGTTTGCGTTTGCCACCGTATCATCCCGATCTTAATCCGATCGAATTAGTGTGGGCATCATTGAAACAATATGTAGCTAGTAACAACACTACATTTAAGAGGCAAGACGTACAACTGTTGTGTGAATACTTTTTTGATACGTTTTCTAAAGAGGAGTGGCAATCTCGTTGTAATAATGCTAAAATGTGGGAATCTAAATTTTATGACAGAGAAGTTACTTTGGATGAGGCAACTGATAGATTTATAATTAACTTAAACAGTGACAGTGAGACTGATTTTGAATCTGATATGGAAACTAAAGAAAGTTTTTCGGAAGACCATTAAAATTATATCTGTACCTAAGATCAAAAAAGTATTATCTATTTTTACAACGAAGATGCACAAGAATCAAATTTTATTTTTTTATTATTAGATAGCTATTTTTGTTTCTGAGTTGTGTTCATTTACAGGCTCAATTTTTTTCCGTTTCTCCTTTTTGATTTTATATGGGGTTTCAAGTTGTTTTTGACTTATTTCGACGTAAATCACAACAATACACTTTTTTAATAAAGCAAACAAGTGTTAAGAGGCATATGTACGTGTAAACTACAATTACAAAAAATTGATATGAAACCCATGAAACCACCAACAAAAATGTAAAGCTAGCTTCCGTACTAGAACATGGTGTCATTCGTCGAGATAATTTATCGTTTTGTTTAATAGATCAAGAAATGTAAATATTCCCCTGTTATTTTTTATAAAATTATAAGAGAAATAAATTTTTTTCTAAATAGTATAGTTTATTATTTTGTAGAAAAACAAAATTTCGAAAATTTTAGTAATGTTTCAGAAAAAACCGTTATTAATAATAGGTACCATTTTCCTTAATAAGGTAGAAATAAAATATAAACTATTTCCACGATTTACAAAAGCCTACAAAAAAATTATAGGTATTTTCCGCTATCCTATAAAATTTATATTTTCTGACTCAATTTCAAAAGGTTGAAGGAATTCCAAAACACCTTTTATGGCATAATAATTATTTTCAATTCTACATACTATCTTTAGCTGCTTTTAAAAACGTTCTAAGAAAGTCCAATCAGACCAATTTAATCCCTAAACTATTCCACACTTTTAAAATTTAATTACCTAAAAATATTAAAAACTATTTAAAATAACTTGTTTAGCAGACTGTACAATAGCTATCTTAGTCACACGTAGCGCGTTCTCTGTCTGGGCGTCGAACACCTCTAGAAATTTGATGAAAATTTTGTACATCAAAATAGAAAATATGTGTTTGACATTTTCTGACAGCTACTGCGGAAAGTAGCATACCTATTCGTACGCGGGTGGACAGTTAATTCTTATTCATAGGCGTGTGTAATAGGGCACTTTCCATAGGACAATATAGTGTGATATGTGTCACTTTCCTAAGTGGTCGTAGGAAAACTACATTTTATACTATTTTAGTCCAAGCGGTGGGTAAAGAATAAGGGGGTCTATTCGCCAAAAGTCCAAAAAAAATGAAATTTGGTGGGATGATAGACATGGGTCCCCTGATACTACATCTAAGTTTGGAACCTCGGCGGGTTGCCGCTCAAGAGGTGGAGGGATGAAAACTCTGCATCGCAACGCAAGTGTAAGTGAAATATGTACAAGACAAAATCGTGCACAATTTTGACCTTTACATTTTTTTGTCTTGACCAATAGTTTCTGCTCTAAGACGCGCCAAAGTAGGGGGTTAATTAACAATGTTCAACAAAATGAGAATTTCAGCGCGGATTAAGACGAAGATCGCTATGAAACAATTATGTAATATTTTTTTTAAATGATTTTCGAGTCTACAAAGGCCCGATTTGATACATTTGGTCGTATAGTCTGTTTGCTATACTTTCGGATTAAAAATTTTATGAGTATTTCCAGGTAAGTACCCGAAAGTTTGACCTGTTCTTTGGGGAAATATCAACTGGTTGAATGAAATGAAAAATAATGTACAACTTTTTAATTAAATAATAATGGAGAATCTTTTGTATAATTGAGAGCAGAATTAAACTTCTTTAATAATGGAGACTAATGTGGCTATTATAAACATAATAATAATTTTATATTACACTTCATACAGAAAATATGATCTATGTATAACAGGAGGGTTATTTAGCTCAAATAAAATATTGTTGCATGTAGAAAATTTCAAATGAAAAATAAAAAAAATGAACTTGCCAACAAAAATGAAAATCAGTCATTATCATCCAAAATATCATAATCGTCATCATCATCATCACTGTCATCACCATTAATTGTTAATATGATTGTACTTATTTCGTTTATTTTATTTTCACGAGTCCACCAATCTTCTATTAGTTTCTCGCACTTGGATATACAGTTCCGCCACACTTCTGGAGTTGCAATTAAAAGTGCTTTTCGCCAAGTTTCCAGAACTGCGTCGTCACTATAACCATAAGGCCCAATATGGTTGTCATACTATTGTTTTGCTATTCCCCAAATATTATATTCGATGGGTTTAAACTGGCAATGATACGGTGGCAGACGTAAAACTTGATGACCGTAACTTTCAATAATCTGATCGACATTAAAGGTTTTTGGTTTTGCGTGTATATTTGCCAAGCGTAATAATTCTGATTTTAATATATATTGAGGAAATGGTATATGCTCCTTGGTCAACCATTCTTTAATTTTATCAACAGTCCAAGAGTTCGTTGGACTTTTGTTTAATACTTTAGAATGGTAAGGTGCATTGTCTAAAATAATTACGCTGGGCTCACTTAAACCTGGGAGAAGTTTTTCATGCAACCATTTTACAAACATTTCTGTGTTCATATTATCGTGATAGTCACTGGATTTTGATTTAGATGAAAATATTAAATCAGCACCTTCTATAAAACCCGATTTCCCTCCTGCATGTAAAATTATGTGTCGCTTCCCTTCTTCATCGGTATGTTTGATGGACTTTACGTTATCATTTTGCCATATTCCCTTGGTTTCACCCCTAGAAAATATCCATGTTTCCTCTAAATATATAAAATTTGCCCCTTATTCTTTAAATTTAGAATATTTTCTTAGAAAGTTAATTCCTTGTTCCTTGTTGGCCCTCATTCGATAAATGGTATCACGAATTTCAAATTTCTTTCCATCTGGAATATCTTTCGTTTTCAATGATGGGCGAGTTTTGCGGTGATCTTCTTTCGGCAGTTCACTGTTGTGATTTTGTAATACTCCTCTTAGTTTGGTTTCACTAATTCCTAGAGCATCAAATACGCGTTGTTGTACAGACATTACCGATTTTAAAGGACCGCCGTTTTCTTTTTCTTCCGTAAAACACTTATGTACACTACCAATTAGACTATCTACAACTAACTCACGTCTAGGCATTTTAAAAATTTTCATAAATTTACAATATACATACAATATCAATTCAACTGCAATATTTGTAATAAATTTAGCGCGCCCCAACATACTCCGATATAAAGATTTTGTAATTATTAGAATCTACAGTCAATATTTCCTTATTATTGTTGACCTAGGCGGCAAATTTATTATTTATTATTATTTACGAACATGTAATACATTAGTTCTTTTCCCAATATGTATTGGTTACAAGTATTAGAAATTAAAAATTTAAAAAAACCGATGTCAAAAACGTTCAGATGCCATCACAATATCTTAACCAAATTTATATGGGACCACCTCTGAGGTACCCCTTTACTAACAAAAAAAGAATCATATAAATCGGACAAGGTGGTAAAGCATTATCGTTAAACATACATAAAAAATGAAGAGTTTGAGGATTTTCTCATGGACTCAATTATTAGATTTTGACTAAATTTATATGGGACCACCCCTGAAGTACCCCCTTTCTAACAAAAAAAGAATTATTGAAATCGGACACCGTGTTAAAGAATAATTGCTGAACATACATAAAAAAAAATATCGCGACGAATTGATAACCTCCTCCTTTTTTGAAGTCGGTTAAAAAGAGGCAGATACCGTCTATTATTTTAGCTATATCAAAATAAATGGGGGTACCTGCCTCTTGTAGGCGTTCGATATTGACAAAATTGCACATTTTATTCAAACTTTTATTATGTAGCAATGAAAACAATTTTTGCCTGAGCCGATCATTTATTATAGTCCAGTCATTTAAGCTTAAATTAGGTAAGAATCTCAGAATTCGAGATACCCAGCTGTAAGTCTGTAAATACTTGTATATTGACATCCTAAAAGTTGTCTCAAAACCTACATATGGTAAGGTGTACGCAACTATTAAATTTCAAGGTCAAAGGTCACAAAAATCGTTTAAAAAAATTCAGACTACAGTAAGAACGTAAAAGCTATGGAGCAGCAGAGAAGAACTGCTGCACTTTCAAAAACGTATGAAGTCTGTTTCGAAGAAACAATGGTTGTACCAGTTACTCAAGAAAAATTCTTATCAAATCGAAATAACAAAGATATGCTCATTAATATGTTAATTGAAAAATTACAAGCTGTAAATATTACTACTAAACAAGCCAGAGATGATGCGGATGTTCTTATTGTTGAAACTGCAATTGAAGAATCAAAGTCTGAAAAAACTGCAGTTATAATAAGACAAGATATTGATTTACTTGTAATTTTAATTGGGCGTACACTGTCTTACGAACAAGAAATTTTCTTTAAAAAAGTTGGGAAAGGAAATGTAAAAACGGAGATATACTCGACTAAAAGTTTTGATAATTATCCTCATTCCAAAACACATATTTTATTTCTGCACGCATTAAGTGGAAAAAAAAATCATTTAAAAAGTTTTTGAGAAACTGACACATTTGGATGAACTAGCTACAGCATTTGAGGAAGAAAATTGTTCGGCCCAGAGATTATTAGATAGTGGAACTCAAACCTTATTGGCAGTCTATAATGCTCCGAAATCTGTGAAAAGTCTCGATCATCTTCGTTATATGCATTACGTCAAGTCTACAAAACTTAATAAACCTGTGCAGCTTTCAAATATTCCATCAACAAGTGCAGCTGCTCATCAACATTTCAAACGTGTATATTATCAAGTTCCAACTTGGTTAGGGTATGATTTGGAACCCCAGATATGGGGTTGGGCAAAGCGAAACGATTTTCTGGAGCCTATCATGACAATTTTAACCACCTGCTCTAGAAGATTTGCTAAATTCAATGTTCTGCAACTGCAAGAGTGGTTGTGTTTCACGATGTGGATGCAGAAAGCGGGCTTGCAATACTCTTTAGCTTGTTGCCAATGTAATGGACAAGCTTGTCTCAATGCTCTACCATATCAGAGCGACATTCACGAAAATGGAACCTTTGACCCCGAAATCATGGAAGAACTTGAGGCAAATGTAGTTGAAGACGATAATGAAGACCAGTTTGAAATTTACCAGCAGCCGGAAGACGACGATGAAGAGAAAGAAGATGATTAAAATTATAAATTGTAGTTTTTGTACCCTTTATTCAATGTTTTTACTTTTAATAAAAATAAATGTATTGAATGATATTTTTTAATAAAAAGATTAATTCATCATTTATTTGTTTTTTTTTTTTCATCATGTAAGAAGTTATTAATATTAATTAGGTTAAAATTCAAATATAATTCCTATATTTTCATTAACAATTCTGCAATTACATGGGCAGGTAAGTGTTGTTAAATAAATTAATACTGAATAAAAAGTGGATAGGTTAGGAAAAAAATGATAAAAAATATAATATAATAGTTAATAAAACCTGACAAATATTTATAATTATTGATTTATCGATAGTTCATCAACTATATATGGCGCGTTTTTGACCGGATGCACCGGTTGACCTGAAGTGATGCTGTGACCGCGCGCTCTCCGCCCTCTATCTCGAAAACCGTTCACCGTATGAAACATTTTTTTAAACAAAATTTATAGAGACTTGTATTCTACAATATTAATAATAAATACAAATAGCAAAAAACCCATAGGAAATGAGATATTTACAAAAAAAGCGCAAAAAAAAACGATTTTTGTGACCTTTGACCTTGAAATTTATTAGTTGCGTACACCCTACCATATGTAGGTTTTGGGACAACTTTTAGGGTATCAATCACATCCCCAACTAGTCATTCATGAATTTCAAATACTCTGTGGCCAACAATACCCGAAGTTAAAGTGAGAGGGATAGATGTTCACAAACAAGTGTATGAGAAGATGGCGTCCTCTTTATGTTAAGAGCCATGGGCGTATCGTTATAGAGGGATATGAGATAACACATTAATATAATTTATGAAATTAATATTTTTGTGTTTAAATCTCTAAAATAAAAAAGGAGTAGGTATATATGAGATTCCGAAGGAGAGGGTTAAATAAAAAAATGTTTATTCGTTCTAAAGCTAAGTTCCATTTAGTGAAGATTTTTATGAAATTAATAATTAATCGGGCAATGAGCGAATATTTGAGGGACGAGCAGAGCGAGTCCCTGCAAAATGAACGAGTTACACAAAACGACATTTCGTGACGTGTTACATACAATATTTTTTCTAATTTTGACTAGATTATTTGTAAAATTAAGTTGTTTGGTAAGATCTTACTAACAAAGTGTTAAAAATAATAGATAAACGTCAAATCGCCTGACAATCATAAATAATAACTTACTTATAATTTGGATATGGATATTCCTAGTTTTTCTCTGTAAAGCCATGTCAGTTTATTAATTGAAACAGTGTTTTGATTATTTTGTGCGTTTTTAGGAAGGATCGACAGTTTAAATTAGTAACGGAACCATAATTAAAATTATTAAATCATTGTCAATTCACTGATTACATATATTTTTATATAGCCAATAATATTCCGTTGTTCGATATAAACTTACCAAGCATTGATTATTATTTTTGATTTTAAAACCAAAACAGCTTTATTTTTATATATTTTCTTTCGCGACTAGTGTCAAAATGATCTACTCTATGTAACTAGTTACTTAATGTTTAACTAGTGATATAAAGTAGATCATTTTGACACTTATTGCTGGGATTTCACAAAAAGTCACTTTATATGTTAAAATTAGAAAAAATATTTTAATATATTACAATTCATTATTTTTCTATTATCAAGTTACTGAATTTGTAGACAGAAATAATACAAAGTCATAGTCTCAAAGAATAATAAATATTATTCTAACTTTATTTATTTATTTACGGGAAAACCCAATTTTACAACAAGTAAGAAATATTAGTAAGGACCGATTCCACCGTTGTATTAAACATTCTCATTTTAATCTCTGTTTAACACAACGGTGGAATCGGCCCTTATATGCACAAATCTATCATGTAAAACATGACATACATCAACATAATGCAACATTATTATTATTATTAAAATAAATTTACAAAATATATACAGATAAAACCCTATTTTCACTAAAATATTTACGATTCCTATACAGTATGTGTATCACAAAGAGAAAAAATGTATTTTAATTTTTTTTATTGATTTTGGAAAAGAATTACTTTTGTATTTATACTTCTAATATACGTATATTTTTTATAATAAGAAAGTGTCATTTACAAACACTTGTATAACCAAATATAAACAATTTATATTTAATCATTATTTTGGAAATTAAACGATTTTTTAAATATACAGTTTTTTCCTTAATTTAAAAAATTAGGTACTCACCATATATAGTTGTTTTTCAAAAAGTTGGCATTGTATTCTGGGAGTCACAAATATCTTAGAGAGTAAAACCGTAACTTTTTATATTTATCAGCAAAATAACAACATTCACCTGTTGAAAGTTTTTTTGAAAATTATGAGAATTCAACACCCTCTATCTCAAAACCAGTCATAGAATATCTGTGCCCAAGGACACTTTTAATCTGGAGGTCAAAAACTGCAACAAATATTAAATGTTTGTCTATGTAACCAAAGTGATTTTAATGAATGTTAAAAAATACTTACATTTTCTTGACTGGACTATCCTGCAATATACTTATAGTTGATTCACTATCTGATTCAGCACTACTGGTTGAAGGTGTTGATGCTCTAAATAGAATATATGAAACCATTATAATTTTTAAAGTGGATATTGATAAATAAGAAAACTTAAATAGTAAAACTATATAACAGTATGATATCAGAACCTATAAGATATACGAGTATATAATTATTGAAATGGGGCCAAAACTGTATATTTTAGAGAATGATGCTATACTTATAGACAGGAAAATATTCGGGAAATTTCTCAAGTCATCTAAAAAAAAAATTAAGTATGCATTTTCAAACTAAACAAACATTATTTGAATAAGTACATGAGTACAGAAAGTACTCCCATTCACATTATTTCTCAATATTTTTAAAAGTAATTGACAAAGCAGAATTCGGAATATCTTAGATTTTTTTATACAGTATTTTGTTAACTTTCTTTACATTTATACAATTTCTTATATGCCTAAATATAATTCTATTTTACCTTGATATAGGTTTGGCATCCTTCTTCAAATATTTCCTTCCACTTGGTTTATATTCAAAATCATTGAACAAATCTCAGCAAATTTAGGGACGACCTTCCCATCCTCAAATCCTAACAAAGAGCACCAAATCTTTCTCCTCTCAGAATCAACAGTAAACCTAAAAGGCATGTAACTATTTAATTGAAAAATTACCTAATAAGAAATACAAAATACCTAGGTAGTAATACAGAAAAATAAAATGTACTTTACTTGTTAACTCATTTTCATAAATTTAAAGCAAAAAAATTGAACATGCATAATTTTACATAACTGAAATAAGTAAGAAACAGTTTTTTTGTTGTTAAAATATTGACTTTTTACCAAAAATAAAAAATTGTTACGCCTGTGACTATGTTACTATAACCTCTATTTAAACGATTTAAGCTTACCTGTGAAATGTAACACCGGGATTTAAATAATCCAGTTTTTTGCACACTAAGCTCTGTTTAACCATATTTGTCTAATACAATAAAATTAAAACAATAAGTCAATGTAAAACACAAAATAATAAATTTATCCGTCAACAATAACACACAAACAAACAACGCTAGCAAAGAAGAAGATGGCCGCCCAGAAAACAATCGTAAAATTCTATAGCTACTCGCCTACTATGTTCATTCATGAAAGCAAGAAATCGATAAAGCGCTGTTGCCACAGTTTAAGAATTTCGGTAGAAATTTAGATCAATCGCAAAGCATCTTTGTCAACATTTATCCATTTGAAACGATTTCCGATATTATTAATTTCTAAAATTAATTCAACCGTTTTAACATATGTAAAATCGTTTTATCAAAACAAAATATATAATTTTCCATGATTTTAGTGATAATTTCAACATATATGTAAGGTTTTGGCAATGACGGAAAAAATTATAGTAACTGTGACAACATTGAAAGGTGATATCCGCACGACGGTTAGATTGGACAATATTGTTGGTGCGTGCAAAATTGTAAACAATCGTTATCTTATTTATTCTTTATCTATGGTGTCAATATACAAGTATTTACAGTCTTACAGCTGGGTATCTCGAATTCCGAGGTGAACTTACTATAGTGACTGGACTATTACTATTTATTATGTCTATAGGTACACAAAGCATAGGTCTAATAAACATAAATCGAACATTGGCTAGGGACAGGCAGGTAAAGAGGACTGAGATACACAAAAAACGGTCATCATTCATTGCGTAATAATAATAGCTATATTGCCCAATAGTTTTCCATTTACAGGACAATATTTTTAATAGTAAGTAAAAATAATAAAAGTGGTATTTTAAAATAAAATTATTAAATTACAAAAGTAATTCTACTTATAGGTTGTGATGTAGCGAAAAGTAAATAGAAGTAGCTAAATATAAACTATACTAGAATACAAATAAATATTAAGAAAAAGCCAAGAAAATATTAAAGCAAATTATAACCTTTTTACAAAAATAAAACAAAGAAAATGCAATATAATACAATATACCTGCATTTGTAATTAATTCACCAAGAGAACAATGAAAAATATCGTATTGATAACTAATTTAATTGTAATTGTTACACATTACATAATAGTGATTTTAATATCAAGTTGGTTAGCCCTAGGGCATTCGAATAGCTTGTTACTTTTAGAATTTAGACGGGGTATATTAAATTTAACTTATTGTCAAGTACAGAGCTGCCACGCAGTTCAGAAACCTCTAGAAGATTATGAATGGCGAATAACAACCACAGGACTGGACGCGTAAATAGAAACCCTACTTCAATACGTCCCCCAGGCAGTGACCAACTAGACTAGGGTTTTTATGGGTTAATCGTACAGAAAACCTACTTGAATATATCATCGGATGGTGCCGTATTGGAGTAGGATTGCGCGTTATTACGCTGCCTAAACATGTGGAAATACTAATTCAGCACAGCCCTTGTATATGTATTTGCATAGTTTATTAATATTTCTTATCATACTGTAAATGATTTTTAATATTGAAGGCTATATAATGTGGTTGCTTTTTGGCACCTTAACTGAAATAGGTATCTTTAGCTCTTCGGCGTGAGGTAGTTGTGGGTTATTCTTTGGTAAATTACTCTAGATATAAGTTTTATTCAGTAATAATTGATAATCAAGTGGCGACATTCTTACCTGTAAGTGTGGTGCTATTTGCATGGTTCGTTAATGTTTTTTGGCACACCGTAAATTATTCTCAATATTGAATGCTATATTATGGGGTCCAGCTTGAATTCTTCCTCCTGAAATACCTCTAGCTTTTCGACGTGAAATAGATGTTGGTTGTACTTTAATTTTGCTTGATCTTCTACCGGCTGTTTTGTGATACACAAATGACATCATTTGTAATGGGGTCTGTAGGGTTTCTAGTATAGCGGCAAATTTCTGTATATAAAAAAGTTGTATAGAGTAATTGATCATCAGATTGCGAAATTCTTATCTGCAACTGTGGTATATGGCTCGTATTTGCTTCACTTTGTAAAACTTGACCAATGCGTGTAAACTCATCATTTATTTTGTGGACTATGTTATTGTAATTGTCAAGACCTATTTGGTTAATAGGAACATGAACTGTGATGATGCCTCTAACTTCGCTTGCTGAGATGTAGTTTAATCAGATGTGTATTCATTTGATGATCCTTCATGAACAGGTGCGTTGATGTCTTCAAAGAAAGAATGTTTCAATAGTTTCTTCCATTTTATTGGTAGGGTATATTGTTAATTCACTTTTTGTTTATAAAAAATCGAATACCGAGCCGCCGCGCATTATAAACATAACCACTAAAGGACCAGTTGTCGTACTAAAGTAGCAATTACAGAATATTACGCCGCCTAAAGACCAGAAAATCCTACTCCAATACGGCACCATCCGGGGCTATATTCAAGTTGTTTTTCTGCACGAATAAAGCATAAAAACCCTAGTCTAGTTGGTCACTGCCTGGGGGACCTATTGAAGTAGCTTTTCTATTTACGCGGACTGGACACAGTACGGATGGCAAAGGAACCAGCTTTAGATGTTTTACTTAAGAGCATCTCGTGCAGAAGCAAGAAAGGTTGAGAATCTGCTTGTGGTTGCCTTAAAATAGGATTGAAAAGTTCTATTCTCTGTTTGCACTGTACTGGGATGTCCGGCGAAAACATTCCGGACCAGATGCAGAAGATGCTCAAAACATTTACGATCAGTTACAGGACGATAAGGACCAAACATAACACATCGAGTTTGACGAATAAACCCAAATATCAACTGCGGATTAGGCCTCTTGGGGATACCACGTTAAAAAACACGCGCCGATGAACTCTACCTCAAAGGTGGAGTGAAAACAAGTTGAAAATTATACTTTCTTGTATCATGTATGTACAAATAGAATAAATTTGGCACCTAGGTCAACAATAATAAGGAAATATTGACCGTAGATACTGATAATTACAAAATGTTTATATCGGAATATGTAAAGGCGCGCTTCAAAACATCATATCATTTATTATATACGACCAAATGTATCAAATGGGGCAATTGCATACTCAGAAATCATTACTCTTTTGGAAAAAAAAATTACATAATTGTTTCATAGCGATCTTCGTCTTAATCCGCGCTGAAATTCTCATTTTGTTGAACATTGCAAATCAACCCACTAATTTGACGCGTCGTAGAGTGGCAACTATTGGTCGCAGACAAAAAATGTAGAAGACAAAATTGTGCAAAATTGTCCTGTACATATTTTATTTGAACTGTTTTTTGATAACATTTACCACAACGGCGCTATTTCCCGAAAAGCGTCGCGACGCGGAGTTTTCATCCCTCCGCCCCTTGAACGGCAACCCCCTGTGGTCGCAAAATTAGGTGTAGTATAAGGAGAGCCATGTCTACCATCCCACCTAATTTAATTTCTTTCCGACCTTTTCCGAATAGAAACCACCCACCGCTTGGACTTATTTGCTTGAAAAAAAAAAAGAGCTATTTAAGTAATGTAAATTGAGTCTTTTGTGCATCTCCTTTCAAAGACGATGACTTTGTTTTGGCAAAACAAATACTTACGTAACTGGCTCAATGATTATATCGTGATGAATGTGTAAAAGTGCAAGTCAAACAGTCTTTTCTGCAGCATCATTGCTCTAGTTCACGACTTCAATCATTGCAGTGGCGAAAAAGACCTCGAAGTACTGGCGTTGCTTGCCGATAAGCATATTTACACATCCTCCTATACGATGGCACCAGGGTGCTGAAATCTCTTAGCCTTTGTGGCTACAATTACGCTACAAAAGCTCATTGATTTAGGCATTAATGCATGAGGCCTCTCCGAGTGCTGAAATCAGTGAGCAAGCGTGTCTGCATCCTATATAAGAATGGCAGTACGACTTCTCGTAGGGTGGCGGCTGTGCCGCCACCAAAAAATTTTAACACATACCTGGCTACGCCTACCGGCATAGACTTCAACGGCCTTGACACAGCTAAATTGCAATGAAAAGTCTCAAATAACATACAATTTGTATGGGTGCCTAAATCAATGAGCTTCTGTAGTGCAATTGTGGGCCACAAAGGCTAACACATTTCAGCACCCTGGTGCCGTCGTATAGTAGGATGTGTAAATATGCTGCCGGCATAGTACACAGTACTTAGAGAAGAGTATAAATTGTTGAATAATTGTCTTTGTAACAACAATATAAGACATCTATTACTGTTTTTTATGAAGACTTTTAACAATACTTTATAAGAAACCATCTAAAAAGCGAAGAAAAGATGACTATTTAGATGATAATTCCATTAAACTTGTAAAAAGAAATGAAAAGAATTATCAATTAGTTATTAATTTTATTGGATCTAAGTGGTTACCATTTTATATGTGTTAACAAATATTGATTCTAAATTGGTTTTTTAAGTAAATCTTTTCATATTTTTAAAACAAGGATACTTACTTTCTAAAACATCAGAAATTGAATTATTACATTTTATTTGGTAATGAAATGAATTCACGGGATTACTGAATTTTATTTACAGTTTTTAGAAGACGACTTAAAACAGTTGTTTTTTAAACTTCTTGAAATCATTCTGGCATATAGTGTACGACCGCTAAAAACTTGTAAAAGCTTGAAAGGAAACCACTTTTATGGTGCTTTTCGAATGAAAAAGAAAAGTTTAGCAATTGGAAGTTGCGGAAGATTGAAGGCAAGACTGTATGTCTACAAATTTAACTAGAACGCATAACGGTGATAAGTATTTTTTTTTAAATTACATATACATAATCCCAAGTTAAAATTTGATATTTTATAAAAACTGAAAGAATTTTTATAAAACATAATTTAAAAAACACAATATTAGCTAAAATCCTTTTCGAAACATTCATAAAGATCTGTCTATTTAATTTGTATAAGGTTTGTTGAATGCAGCTACCAGGTAGTTTGAGATAAATGAAACTCGAAATCAATATCACAATTTTTTAATAAAACTTATTCCGCGACCAGTTTAGGCTGTATAGTCATTTTCAAGCCTGTAATTTAAGAAAATTTGTTTTCAAAAACAATGGTGGCAAATTAAATGCTTAAGAAATTATTATGGTTCTACTGTGGTAAGAAGTCAGACTTAACACTATTAATAAAACGACTATAAACTAAGGATGAGAATAACTCATTGAAAGTTATGTGGTTTAAAAAAAAATTAAACTTAGTTATATACCTAATAGACATTATGAAATTAGCAGTTTTAAATAAATGTTGATTTAAAATTGTATCCAGCTGTAAAGCTAAATAGAATATAACTAAAATAAGTAAAAAAGCACTGCAGTATGAGCTTTGTAAGTGCGTTCTAAAGTAGAGGTATTATTGCAGTAGAGCCAAGCATTCCCTCTTGGTATTCATAGGCTAATTAGCAGTGGTGATTTCAAAAACGGCACATCCTCAGAGAGGTTGGAAAATTAGTGCCATTTTTCAGATACGCCCCACTGGATTTTGCAAAGCCACATTTACCGAAATTTGGACAACTTGGATATTTGCTAAAATTTTGGTAATATGTAATAGAAATTTTCTTGTAAACAGTAACGATAAACGGCGAAGATATTATACGACGTAGAAGTTATATCGTGGGTTTAGAGCAAAAACTGACCAAGTCCAAAATATCGATTTTCGTTAAATGCACTTTAAACTTTCCGGACATATATAATATCATAATTTTCAAAGAGAAGCTTTTTTAATTAAAGTTTAATTTAGGCGGTTACTTGCTTGCTTTATATTTTTACCTTTTAATAAACTATTAAATAATATTTAAAAAGCAGCTATTGTTCTTTTTTTTTAAATTAACTTGAAGTTTTAATATTTATATTTAATACACCTATTTCTGTGGCGTTGGGGACTTGGTCAGTTTTTCCAGGCAAAGATATTGTATTTTTAAGTTGTTTGGTCAAATAAAAAAAATGACAATTTTGGACTTGGTCAGTTTTTGCTCTAAGCCCACGATATGGTGGTTACAAACATGGTGATGCGCATGTGCACTATGAGATAAAACTACTTAATTACACGGAAAAAAAATTCTTTAATCGTTCTTTATCTTTATCGTTATCGGTTGTAGTTGTAGGATTAGGTTTGGCCCAGAACACTGCGGCCTCTTGGGTCTATTGTATTCCCCTGCTTTCCCCGTTTTCAGGTACTATCTTTGAAATAGTCATGTGTCTTTGGTTAGTTTTAATAGGTTTCCTACCAAGTGTTACTGGGGCGTTCTTTCCGGTTCTAGGCCGAAAAGGATGAAAAGTTGCCCAGTAAGAGCTTCGAATTCAAAGATCACATGGTATGAGGTTTCCTCCTCTTCTATGCAAAGTCTACACGTAGTGGGATCATTGTGTAATCCCATTACATGAAGGTGTTTCAGCAAGCAGTGCCCCGTTAATAATCCCACAATGGTGGATATCTGAGGCCTTGCGAGTTGTAGTGCCTCAGTAGCCATGCGTGGGTTCCCTTAGCATGAGCTTACTGATTCTGTTCCCTCTTATCTGTTGCCAGTGAATTTGGTGTTTTATGGTTATCCACCTCTTCACTGCCTGTCGAGCAGAGGTTTTACTTATCCCAAATACAGGTTCTGGTCCTGTAAATGGTATATCTGATCCCTCTTTGGCGAGTTCATCAGCCTTTTCGTTTCCTTGGATACCTTTGTGCCCTGGTACCCACGCCAGTTTTACCTTGTTGTGGGTTGCCAGATCATTTAGTATTCCAAGGCAGTTCCAGACAAGATTTGATTTAATTATGTTTGAATCAAGAGCCTCTAAGGGTCGGTCTTTTCACCTTCAGATAAAGTTTCAGATAACTACCTGACGGATATATCGTCGCCTTAGAGCAGAACTAACTTAACTGCAAAAATGGTTTCTTTCAGGAATGGCATTTTTTTGTTTTTTCATCAACCACTTTAATTTTTGGTAAGTAACCAGGTATGTCGGCGTTTTAAAATATGACTAATTCAACAGTACAGCTTAAACAGTGTATTTTGATAGTTTTTATCTAAAAATTGCAGTTAGCACATTTTTGATCTAAGCATAGTTCTGCGTTCAAGTAATAGTACTTAGATTCTGTGTGAATTAATAATATTGCAGTTAGGTTACTTCTATTCCGACTTCTACCTAAGAAGTTTCTAGTATAGATAGAATAGAACAAGTATATATGATAAAAATATATTATATTTTATCAAAAGTATTAAACTATGCGTACAAAAAAAAACATTTGGTACTCAATTGAAAATGAAAAACAAATACGGGAGAAACAAAAAAAAAACATTTTCAAATAAGGAAACACTATTCACTTAATAGTATCTAAATACCTAATAACTAAAATCACTGAAGTAAAATATTTATTAACAGTTAAATGTTCATTATTTTATTCGGAATCCGAGTTTTGCACTGCTCTTAATGTATACGGTAAATTTTTGAAAATATCATGAAACTGCGGCAATATTACTTTTTTGTTGCACAAAAAAATAAGATGGTCTTACTTTTTCTTTGGTATAGGAATTGCGCTTGAGTAGCATTTCTTCAGTTTAATGTTACCAAAGGAAAGTTCTAATTTTTTTATTAAATTTATTAAATGTATTAAATTTATTTGTTTAAATTCTATCTCGTCAAAGTTAGTCTTGAAAAAAATTATGTGTGGGAATTGGTAATTTACCTGCACGATCCTGATCTTATTTAAACAGACCTTGTTCCTTTCATCGTCCTTTTCCCAGTTAATAGAGGCACATTCTTGCAAATGTTTTAAGTCGAATATATCGTCTTAGTTGATTTCGACCACTTTATAGGGCTGACGTCTCTTGGCTGTACGCACCATTGTATACCACTGTTCTGGTGTGTAAATCGGTACATGCTTTGCCGCTTTCTCTATGACACTGTGCATGGAGTCTCCATCCATTTGTGTGTGCCCACGTTCCAAAAAAGTGCGACGTATTGAAATTTTACATTTCTGGGCAAGATAATTATATAGAGTGAAAAGATACTTATTGCGATTCTGTCCTGAGCAGTTATCTGAAAAAAAGGAAAATTCCTTAATACCCTTTTCTAAATGTTCTTTAATAAAAAGGATAAGGCAGCTTCCAACTTCTGAAAATCCTCGTCTGGCCAGACCTTCATGCCACATGTAGCATGTTCCATCGTTAGTTCCCAGATTAAAAATTGAAAAGTTGTAGTTTAAGTTTATAATAGGCTGGTCCAACGTCTGATTTTGGAACTAAAAGTGCTTTTTGAAGATCAAAAGTAGCTGCTAAAAAGTGTGGGTTTTCCAAATCTTTCTTTTTGTCTAAGTCTTTTATTTTCCTTGCTTTAGTTCTGTTTTCCCTATGCAAACAATATTCTTCTTCCAGTTTTTCTTTCTCTTCAGTTGTCGAAATATCATAGGCGTGGCAAATGTCGCACAAGTCCTTCTTAGGCTTGAAAAAAGATATGTTGAATTCTTCTGAAAAAATTCTCCTATACATACTTTCCGTAGCTATTTTTTAATATTGTTATCTTTGTAGTGCTCTTCATATAAGGAATACTTTTTTGATACATTAAGGCTAGGAGGTAAATATAAACGTGAAGTATTTGTCCGACCGTAATGACTTTCAATAAACTCGAAAGAATTAATATGGTCTCGTATGTTCTGCTTCACATCTTCCTCAATCAGCGAATTCTTACAAACCTTTCCTCTTAGATCTTTGTTTACGGTTCCATGGACTCCTGTTTTCTTTATAACTCTTTTTACAACTTGTGAGTTTATAGAAAGTGTGTTCAAGAAAAATTGCTTGCAAACTGAAGTTTTTGCCAGGTTTATAGTGAAGAAATAATAATTGGAGTAGGCACGTATGCTTGAATTTTCTTTTCCTTTATCACCACTATCGCTTTCTGATCCATTTTTTTCTTTTTTCGTAGTATTTCTTCCCTTATTTCTCACTTCTATGTGTCGAGCTATAAAATCCCTTTGCCTGTTTACATCGGCCATAAACCAATATTCATCAAATATTTGTTTCGCTGATCTTGGTTAATTTTCTGTGTGCATTTTTTTGCAACTCTCAGGACAAGGATCCTTCATTTTTCTTGCGGCCTCAACCTTACCTCTCCAATTTGTATACTTTTTTCCTGAATTTCTTAGAGTCCTGATTTTATTTCTTTTCCACTCAGTTTCATTTCTTAGCCTTTTTCTTGTAATTTTCTTTCCTTTGCTAATATTTTGTTTTCTTTCTTGGTTTTTGGGCATTTTCTTCTTTTTTTCCGAATTTTGTCATCACTGTCACTATTCTCATTCTCAGTTTTGTAGCTGGACTCTTCGTCTGTTGCAAAGGGATCGCTTTGGGAAAAAGACAGAAATAGGTCAACTTGAAGCATTTTAACCACATCGCGTCTTAAATTATTTTGTTACTCTGGCATAGTTTGGAATGAACAACCGGGGATATTATTTAGTTCAACTAAAGTATTTTGGTTTTTATACTGCAAATTTTCAGGCGATTTTTCATTTTCTTCTACCAAAAAATCAATTCGTGTATTTACTGAGCTTCCTGTAACAAAATTTATATTTTATGTATATTATGTCAGATAGTTTATTTTTAAAAACAATGTAGCTTACCTTCCTTTTGAATTTCTTCCTCCTCTAACGGAAAGGTTGTAGGTACTTGATCCAGTTTAGGGTCAAAGACTTTACATTCGTTTGGAATAAATATTGAGGAGGAACTAGCTCATTATTAACCATCAAGTGACGTTCATATTTATTAGGACTGCCGGGATATACTTGTTACTCTTCTGGAAATAAGATTAACATTTAATTATGGCAATAATATGAAAAAAAATGTTTTATATAGCAATTATAGTTTAGTTATGTAATATAGAAAATGTTTTTTATTTCATAAGTTACCTTGGTTTTGAATTTGTTCGTCCAATGAATAGGCTATTGGTACTTGGTCCAGTTTAGAAGTAAATTGTTGGTCTTGCTGAAAAACTGGAATCAAAATAAGTTTTAATTAGTTATAAAAGATATAACATGCAATTAGGAGATAATGATACAAAAAAAAATGTATATTGCTTTTATAATTTAGTTAGAAAATAAATATTTCTGTTTTAAAAGTTACCTACCTTGGCTTTGAATTCGTTTGTTTGATGAATAGACTATTGGTACTTGGTCCAGTTTAGGAGTGAAATGATGGTCTTGATGAACACCTCAAACAAAGATATTCATTGATTGCACGTTCCACCATCATTTTTGTTCTTGAATGTACTGCATCCATCTTCAAATTTTACAAGTTAAAAGTCCAACTTTTAATTTCAATAATAAATCGTTCGCGTACACTCTTTCTGTAAACGATAAGTCTCTACCGCACTAAAACAACTTTGCCTCCAATTTACTTATCTTCCTTTACAAGTAACAACACGTCGAGGGCGACACCTAATTGCCAGAAGTAGTTGATGAGTTCAAGTATATTATAAGTCAGTACAAATCTCCACAACTCCACAATAAATCATCAACACGTATTATAACTGGATATTCTTGAGTAAAAACTATCCTATCTGAAAATTACAATCAACTGAGATATGGGTTTCAGTTACTACTCAAAACAGAACTCTTCTATCTACGTTTAAAAATGTAGCACGATATTCTAACGAGAATTAATCCAAGACAGAACTATTCTATGTACAAAAATTTAGCGAGGCATTCTAGCGACAACTGATTCAAGACAGAACTATCCTATCTGCACTCCAATATGCAGTTGGGATGATTTAGCATTTATTTGGAGGAAAGTACTATTCTAACTGAATACTAAAATATAACTGAGCCTTCCCAATTGGCATAGGATAATTCTGACGCAAACCTTGGTGGGGGTTGTCAGATAGGATACTTTTGCACAGGGCTGGTGTCAACTTATTTTTCACATTTGCAGTTAGGTTACTTTTGCATTAAATCCGCGGTCTTTTAAAGTATCCTAAGTCATCAAAAACAGAAAATTGGCAATTTTGCAGTTAGGCTAGTTCTGCTCTAAGACCACGATATTATCTGAGAGTTACTATCTGTCAGATAATTAATTTTCTGTTTTTTTAAATAAATAATATGTATGGTAAGTATCCAGTAGTTTTTAATCTTTTGTGGTTATGTAGCTACCTGTTTATCCATCAGTGAAGTATTTTATCAGGAATTTCATAACTAAATTAAGTTATCATTCAGAAGTTAGGTTTATCCAGAAGTGAAAAGATTACTTTTAAGTTACTTGGAAGATAAAAATTACCTGGCACTTTATCTGGTGAAAAGACCAACCCTAAAGCTACCTGGCTATCTGAGAGCTCTTACTTACCGCATATAAATTTTTTTATACCCTATGTTTACTAATAGCAAGTAAAACAAGATTTCTAAAATTAGTCACCTGTAGTTAGTGAACAGTTAAATTGGTTTGTAGATGACCTACAGTTAGTGAATTGTATACTTATTTTATGACTATAGGTACACTTTACGCTACTAATTGGTTTGGGTTTATTTGCCGCTAGTTAACTGTTTTCAAGTGATTTTTGTTAGTTTACTTATGGTTATTGATTTATTTTTAAAATAGTTAAAAAATAACTATAGCATTCGTATTTGTTTTAAATAAATAAATTATTTGGCACTGTTTTTTATGTATAGAATTAAATGACAAAATCTGACAAGATCTATACGAGTATATTGGTGAAATGAACTAAATTAAAAAGTATAAAACAAAAATTCTGACAAAGTCTAGTAACCCAAGACATAAGGGACGGGGTAGAAAATACCCTTAAATTTGATGAAATGATAAAATATTAAAAATTAATTAAAATAATCGAAATAATAAAAATAAAGTGTTGACTGATACAAAGTTAAAATAAAAATAGAAATTATTGTGGTTAGGTTTGAATTAACTATAACAAGTCTAACAGTATTAAAACTTAACATTCAAAACAATATAATTTTTATGAGGGTATAGTTGTTCATTTACATAATTAAAATCATTATAGTTTATTGTTTTTAATTTTAGAGAACTCAAAAAGTCCTATTTGATGGCCTTTTTACCTTTTGTACATTGATGTAGTAATATAGTGTTAGTAATTCACAAAAAAAAAAGATTTTAAGCTCCGACATATTTGATTTTTTTATTTTTATTCCCAGACTATTCTTTTGGACATATTGTAATTATTAACCTTTCGTGAATTTTTTAAACATCTAAAAATCTGAGTTTGTCACAGTTACAGTCAAAGGTAGACGTATTGAATTTTTCATATATAACTCGAAGATCAAAAGCTCGATGATTCGAAAATGGAATTACCTGACAAACACCAGTAAAACGAATGTCTTGTAACGAAATGGTAAACAATTTTGGCGTCCAACTGAGTTCTATAGTTAAAGGGTGATTCACATTTCACCAAAGAAATCTTTAGTAAAAATAAAAATAAAAAATTCAGGAATAAAAATGTCACAAAATAAGAATAGCTTATTTTAAAACGGTTAAAATAAGTACCTATTAAAAAAATATATTTAATATAATTACAAAAAATGTTTAAAGTTTAAAGACGATTATCCCTTGATCAAATTAAAAACACCAATAACAGCAAATTCACTGAAATATAATAAATAAAAAAGATTTTATTGAAAATTTCCTTTTTTTAATAACTTAAAATAATACAGAAACTTTACACTTACATCATTTTCTTCATATTAATTAACATAAAAGCAGCAACTACCATATTACGTCTCCATTTTTATGTTAATGTAAATCTAAAACAAAAGAAAAAATATTATTTAATTAAAAATACATATCTAACAATTATGGGACAATGACAACTCACAAATTACCAAATAATAACCAAAATTTTTTAAAAAAAATTAAAAATTAAAAAAAAATAAATCCAAAGGTTCAAAATAGCTTCTTCTTTATTGGAATCAATGGTGCCCTAAAATAATTTTGATATAAAAAGCTATGTTCTAACGTAAAAAATGTTATATTTCTAGATATTTGCTAGTATAGTTTATTTCTATGTCTTTATGTGGTCTATTCTGTAAAAATTTGGTTAAAATTAAACCTAGGTTATAAAAATAACCGGATGTCATTTTAAATTTGATACCCTGTATTATTTGGTTAAAATAACATGTCAAATAAATCCACTTTTTCGTATTTTTAATGCTGAGTTGGGTTTAATTTGAATATACTATTAGATATACAGTGAGCATCATAAGTCTTACCCCCCCTAACTAACTCGTTACTGGAGTTTTGTTAGCAAAATCGCCAAGACAGGTCGATTTTTGTTTTCTACAATGTACATTTTTGTATAATTAGTTTATCCTTAATTTCATCCCTTACTGGAGGGGAACAACCCTTTCGAAAAATTTAAATAGCATTGGGTCGTGAGTGATAGCTCATTTGAAAGAGGGTTTTATTCTCTATTCAACCATGAAAAAAATTTTGAAATTTGCTTTATTACGTGTTGATTTATTAATGTTTAAAAATAACAAAACCTCACAAAATAGGAAAGCAACTAAATTATAGTGACCTTCTAATGGCAAAAAGTCTTACTTCACGGCTGAACCAAAACCGAAATCATGCAGGGCCGAATTTTAATTCTAAGGATGAGTGCGCTACGTTAATTTCCGTTATTCCGAAACAACAATTAGTCGAGAATTAATGAAGCAAATTTCAAAATTTTTTACATGGTTGAATAGAGAATAAAACCCTCTTTCAAATGAGCTATCACTCACCACCTCATGCTATTTAAATTTTTCGAAAGGGTTGCTCCCCTTCAGTAAGGGATGAAAGCAAGGGTAAACTATTCATACAAAAATGTACACTGTAGAAATCAAAAATCGACGTGTCTCGGCGATTTTCCTAACAAGACCCCAGTAACGAGTTAGATAGGGGGGGTAAGACTTATGGTGCTCACGGAATAAGATCGTTGTCATGTCTATTTTACCCGGGGCTGGTTATAAAAAACCCAAAAACAAAAAGTGATGGAATACCGAGTAGAGATTTGGGTTAAACTTTAAACGGCATAGTTATAAATAATCTTTTTACGTGACAATTAAAATTAACTAAAACATTACAGAATAGGCTCCCCATAGGGGTTTTATAGCTATTTATGTAACCAGTTTCGAAATGCCATATTTTATATAAGTAAATATTTACATGACAAGCAGGCAGAGCGAGGTCTCGCAAAATGAACGCGTTACAGCAAACGGCATTTCGTAACGTGTTTGTTACATGCAATATGTTTTCTAATTTTGAGTAAATTATTACTAATAATTTGTTTTTACTTCCAATCAGATTTTAGAAAGAAAAAAAAAAAAACACTACAGAAATTGTTAGAAAAGAAATGTATATGTATATAAATAGTGCATCGCAAACTAAAAATAGTCGTATATTGTTAACTATATTTAAACGTAGAAAAATTTACAATTATATACCATAGGATGTATATAAAAAACGTATAATATATGGTTTAAAACACGGTATGTATAATAATCGTAAACTGTAAACGTATACGGAATCAACCAATACCAAAATTAAACGAGTATTACGTATAAAATACGTTAGTTATACTAATGTGTGCTGCCTGGGTAGTGCTTATTATAAATTACATAGTTACCTAAGTTCACCAAGAAAATCTATTTTTATACCGCCAACCTCTCTTTAATTTAACCTTTCAACATAAATAAAAATTGTAATAAACCAAAAAAGATTTTATTTTTTTTTTATTTTCTTTTGCAACTGGTGACATAAACTTTTCTTTCGTCACTAGTTACATAATGTACAACTTTGAGTAACTACATAAAGTAGAGATTACTTTGACACTTGCTGCGTTTACAAAAAATGTCACCCTACACATGTCCACATTAAAAATAATAGTGGACAATCCACTCGAGTTGTACAGAATATTTTTTCTACGACCCACCAACAAAAATTTACAAATAAAATACATTTTGGGTTATTAAGACAAAATATTTAATTATAAGATAATTAAGAAAAAAGTTCATATCACTTTTCCCCCATCCGAGAATCGAACTTGAGTCTTCTGTGTGACAGGCAAGAACGCTGACCGCACGTCCATCTAATCTTTTATTTTTAATTAACTCGTAATTAAATTGACTTCATATAGTTTTATTTAAATTAACAAATTATTTATAATTATAGACGAAATAAAAACAGAAATGCTATTATTTATCGATTCTACACAAAAATAACTCATTTTAATGTATGTTTAATCTCAATAACTAAAAAATATACTGACAACTGTTTTGACAGAATAGTCACTTATTTAAAATTTTAAAACTAATAGCAGTCGGTTGGTCAAAATATGAACGGTGATTGGTGGATTTCATTTTTTTGCAGTGTTTTCACTACCTAGAATTGATATGAAATATATTTGTTCAGACAAATGCCTAGACAATTGTTTGGGTTATAAGTATAAAAACAAGGTACAATTTATATCTATAGAAAAATTTACTAAAAAATGTACATTACAAATTTAAAAAACATGATATGAAAGATGTGAATAATATATACAAATCTAATAATAATTTAAAAAAAAACGACGTAACCCTATTTTTTAGTTTTTAAAATGGTTATTAACAGTAGAAATATTAGTGTTAATAACAAACCGTTTTGTCCACGACTGTTCTATAAAACATTAATTATAGTTGTACATCATTAAGAATAATAATACATAATATTCACGGTATGACGTCATACAGTGAATAATGAACCATTACTCACGGTATGACGTCAGAGTATGTTTAAACTCGAGACTGTTATTTATAATAATTTCTAGGTTATAATTTTAATTTTATTGTAAGTAATGCCCAATTTTTTTAATACTAATAAAAAGTAATTAAAAATCTTATCCTAACCCCAAAAATGTGATCAAACTGACCAATTTAAAAAATCGCCGTGGCTAGCCACACGTTAAAAATCATGGTCGTGACGTCATGGATGTGACGTCATGGAATTCGCAGTATGACAATTGTCTTTAGGTTAGTTTTCTAGCGTGGAGGAAGGAAGGTTTTCTAGTTATCAATATGTTATAAATCAATTTGGTTTATTTTGGGTAGAGGTTTACTAATGAGCATAATAAACGATATATAACTCGGATTAAATTGTGGAATTACATATTTTAAAGAAAAAAAAGTGGAAGAATAAGACAACCTTCTCCAATAATACACAATAACATAGTTTCTAGCTCTTGAGATATCTTGTTTTCTTTTTGTTAACACATAATGAACTCCTTATGAAAGTAAGCTGCATTAAACCAAATGGCCTATTTCTATTTACAAATACGAAATATTGGAAAATATCTGTTTAATGTAATATTAGTATTTTATTAATCTCAATTTACAAAAATTACAAATAAATCACTGTTGATTCTTCTAGTCATTTACAATCTATGGTGATTTGATTTTAAAATTGCTTGTTACGTACTGGATTTTTAAAATATACCTGCCACACTAGTAGAAACATCTCAACTCACATATATATTAAAAGGAGATCATTCAAATACTAATGCTCAAAATTTTTAAATTGAATAATTTAAAATTCTATCTCATACTAAGTTTATACTGTGATTATTGGTTGAGGCAAAGCTGATTTTTTTACGAGTAGTTTAGTTTGCAGTGCATCTCAGTCTCAGCTGACTATTCCAAATTTTATCTCGAGTACTTATTTTACCTTTTTTGTTCGACTTGTAATAGAGATAACAACTTAATTTCATAGATTTATCCAGTTAGCTCATATTCCAGATTTGTAATGAAATATTAGAAGGAAACAAAGATAACTGAAGGTATATATTTATCTCAACCTTCTAGGTTTATAACAAAAGATAAGTAAATATTAATAATGCTAAGATAGCACATTGCCCGTCCTACAGACTTCTCTGATAAACAGTCGGTTTAGTTTTTACTTTCGCCGATTTGGCAACTTAACGTTAACAAACTAAAAATTCAGATATATGATTTGATAAATTTACTATTTCGAGTAGTACCTTCCTTTACCAAGATTGGTCTAGCATAATCGACCCCGCACGTGGAGAAATGTCACGCTGGTGTAACTCTATCACCCATTAAAATTGGAGTAGGTGTAGAGTTCACCTTAAAACAAATAATACACTCTTTAATTAAGCGTATAACCAAAATTTTACCCTTCAGAGGCCAATATTCAAGACACATAATTGAGCTGAAGCATGAACATTTTGGATGTGTTCTGAGTGAACTAATAATTTAGTTAAATAGTGCTCATAGGGAAGTATGATTGGATGTTTATGTTCATAATCTAAATTATAATGTTTTAATCTTCAATCTACTCCTAATACACCATCTTGATCGAGAAAGGGGTTTAGTTTCAAAATTTTACTAGACCTTGATATTGGCTTTGAGACTTAATTTCATCTGAGAAATACTAAAATTGTGCCATAAGAATCAGCCGCTTGAAGCTAATTGTAATTCATCTGAAGTTACATAATTACTTTCAAAAACTCTCTTATTAATTGATATTTCTTTAAACCTTAATATTTGAGCTACAACCCTTTGTAATTTATATAAATTTGAGAATCTATCTAGATAATCGCTTTCAACTGATAAGACGGAACAATATTCATCATTATCATTTCGCTTTATTAAAAACTGTGGTCCATGCTACCAAATATAAGCGTCGATTAATTTTTTAGGAGCTATTCCGCGTGATATAAGATCCGCGTCCATTCATAATTTTCAGTTAATTCTATAATTTTGGCCACCCTGTTTGCCACGAATGTTTTTAACTTATTAGTGTCAGTTTTCAACCACGCGAGTACAATAGTTGAATTCGAATAAAATGTAATTGGTTTAAGCTTAATATTTAGAGAATTTATAACTAAATACTCAAACAAATAATGATTGAGAGTGAAAGCAGGTAGAAATACGACCAAATCGGAGGCGTGCTTATTATTTTTGAGAGGGTACAATTATTTAAAATATTCATACAATTTCTTTTATTTATTTCATGAAAACTTTGCAATATCGTAATTTACCTAATCGTTGTAGTCATTAGTGGGGCTTAATGAAAACGGAGTAATAATTGTGGTAATTATAGTAGGAACCAAATAAATTAAAAATATTAATAAAAATCACAATATATATTTCAAATTAAAAATAAGAAAGATACCTAATCAGGGGTTGGTTTGGTGACAGAAACAATATTATCAATTTTACTATTTTAATAATGAATTTAACTTTATTTCACAAATTAACGTATATTTATATATTATGTCGCGGCCGAAGTCAGTAAGGAACTGTCTCTTAAGTTTCTTCTTGGGTTACACATACAGAAGTATTACTTAAATTTTAAATTAAAATCATAATGACGGATATTGCATATCCAATGCAATTGATATTTTTATTTTGTTTTGTTTAGTTATTTTTAAATTTTTATATTTTTTAATCTTTTTATATTATATTTAGTTTTTAATTTACTTCGCTTTGTCTATAAAATTTTTGTAATTTTTCAATGACAATAAAGCATACCTCCATATATATCTCTCTCTCTCCCGGTTTACCTGCAGTTCCTCGAAACTAGCCAGCCTTACCCAAGAAACCCTAATTGGGTTCGGCCAACATTAAAAGACATTATAAAGCTTAAATTACTATTTGATTGGTACTTAAATCATAAAAGTTTACACGTACCTATCATTTAGGAAATCCCTAAGTAAGATAACTAGTTTGGATATAACCTACAGGATTATGTTTTCTTGACCGCCAAACATAATAATAATAATAATAATAATGTTTATTTCAAATTTATGTAACAATGTACAAATTGATACAATAATAATAATTAAATAAATAAACATTTGTATCCTGCTGAGACATTGTTCATGTCTGTGTACAGGAATTAAAAATACAAATTTATATAATAATTTTTAAATGGTAATAGTGAATGGTAAAAATAAAAATTATACCTAAATATATAGACTTCTTTTTGTGTACAAATTTTCTTCTAATCTTCAACCTCAGATTCGTCACTGCTGCTACCGCTATCATCAAAGTTAATTATGATTGGTTCAATATTGTGTTCAATACGGTTGTCTACGTCCCACATTTTTTGCTCTTCTTTTAAAACATGCTGAATGCATTTCTTCCAGTCTTCTGCAGAAACATTTTGAATGGCTTCTTGTAGGTAACGTTGCACGTCCACTAATTTAAATGTTCTGTTTTCTCGTGCCACATATCCTTTTGCTTGCGCCCAGATTAATTCTATTAGGTTTAATTCGCAGTGGTACGGTGGTAACCTTAATACTGTAATTCCACGACTTAACGCCATTTCATCCACTGCGAATTTTTTATATTTGTCTCTGTGTAATTTTGTTAACTGAAGTAGTTCTGCCTTTAAACTATCTTTTTTATATTGGATGTTTTTATTAATTAACCATTCTTGAATTGCTCGTTTTTTCCATGATTGTTTCGGTAATGATTCTAAATACCGACTATAATATGGGGCATTGTCCATGACGACGACAGACCCAGGTTCCACAAGTTGAATGATGCCTTCAAACCATTTTTCAAACACTTCCGCATTCATCTCTTCATGATAGTCGCCTGTTTTCTTGGATTTAAATATTAATTCACCATTTGGTAAAAATCCACTGTCGCTTCCTATATGCGTAACTATCAGACGACTACCTTTTCCAGACGGCTGTTTTAACCCAGTTGACAAGCTTTCAATAAAGGCTTGTCGTGCACTTGTTATATGACCATCCTGCCATACTTTTCTGACCGTATGTCCTTGGTTAACCCACGTCTCATCCGTGTAGTAAATTTTTTTTTTGATATTCCGAAATTCCTTAATTTTTCGGAGATAATTTCTTCTCCATACTATTATTTCCTGACGTTCAATGAGAATGCTTTTCCTGTCGACTTTTCCGTACGTAAATTTCATTTCGTGTAAAATTTTCCTCAAAGTTTCTTTACTCATTTGTGGGACCAATTCATGATCGCTAACTGCCTCCAGAACTTTTTGCAAAGTGGGCAGCTCATTTCTGAAAAAGAAACTGTGAATAGTTGTGCGTATACTGTTTTTGGCTTCTTCATCAACTGTGATTTTTTTTCTTCCGCTACTAGTTTTTGGCGTTTGTACTTCCCCATGAATTTTGTTTTCTCTTAGTATTTTGTAAACTGATGATTTTGGTACACCCGTATAATCAGAGCACATATCAACTAATTTATCTTTTGTAATTGTGGAATTTAATGATGTTGGAATGCCCGGTTGGTTATTCGGAGGTACATCCGTAGAATTACAGCACATATGCACTAAGTTATCTTTTGGTCGCTGATGATCTCTTTCAAGACAGTGAAATACTCGAAGTACAATTTGTTTTTCACTTAGCGACCGAGACTTCGACCGTTTTACCTTTTTCGACGTTGAAGGCCCTTCAATGTCTTCCATTTTTTGCATAGTTTTAGAACGGTGTAGAAATATTATTATTTAATGTTTAAACACTTATTAGCACTAATATTTTCACCAATTGTTCTTACAACACGTCGATTACTTACTAACTTAACTGTAAAACTTACAATTCACACCGTATAATTTAAAACCCTATGTTACGCTCGTGGTTAGAAATACACTACTGAGAACGTCATCGACGAGATGGATTTTACGCGTAACAGATAAAGACACAAATATCGCTCCGTACACCGATGCCATTAGTTGTAACAAATACTGAACAATCCATAAAATAATTAATTTTAAATGATCAAGAAATGTATAAGTATTACTCATTACTGATTTTTGTTATAATTAATATCTTTTATTAGTACTATGATTGTATATTATCTATAATTTGCCACAACTTACAACTCTACTACTTACTCTATTTTGATTCTGCTAAAAACTAGTAAGGTAAAATTGAGATATGACAACACGGTTCACTCTCAATCATTATTTGTTTGAGTTATAGAAGCAACACTATTTAATATTTTTTCGTAGGCTTTTTAGATGGGCCAACTTTGCAAGTAAATATGCTGCTAACAATTCAAGTCTAGGCAATGTAAGACACTTTAATGGTGCTACCTTTGATTTTGCACATAACAAGTAAGAGTTTTGTAACATTTTTCGGATACAAGGCAAATGCCTTCTCTGAGGGATCGTAAAATCCGTGTAGTTCGGTTCTTACTATATAAGCTTCTACAACGTGTCGTGATATCTCAATATTATTTAAAAAATTGAGCTGAAAGAAAAATTGCCACCATTGGTTCGCTATTTCACTGCTAACAACCTCGTCCCAATCTAATTTTAACTGAAATAAACGAATTATTAATTTTGCCTTAATTAACGTCGGCCCAATTAATCCCAATGGATCAAAAATCTTAGATATGGTTGACAAAATTGATCGTTTCGTGATTATTTCATGAGTGTTTACATTAACTAAAAACTAAAAATTATCAGATTTAGGTATCCATAAGATTCCTAATGTATTAAATTCTCTAGTATCTGTATTAATTATAAAATTTTCAATATCGGGATTTTCTTTTGAAATAATGTCAGTAGTAAAAATCCTGCACTCAAAAAAATTGTATATAATTCGTGGTAAACTTCTAATGCTTCTTCTTTTGTATCAAAACTTGCGAGTAGATCGTCAATATCAAAGAAGTTAGGTATTGTTTCACAAGTTCGAAAATATTTACATTTAAATTTATGTGCTAATTCGGCAAGACAACGCGTCGCTAGAAATGGGGCGCAACTAGTACCATACGTTATCGTTGCCACTTTGAAAATCTTTAAAGGTTTATTTATATTCGATCGCCATAAAATTTGTTGATATTTTCTATCATCGGGATTAACTAAAATTTGACGATACATCATTTGTACATCCGAATTTAAAACTATCGGTCTTAACCTAAATCGTATTACAGTTGAAAATAAATCATCCTGTATACTACGACCAGTTAATAGCAAGTCGTTAAAAGACCAACCAGAACTGGAGAAGCATCAAATACAGCGCGATATTTAGTAGTAAGACTAGTTAATTAAATTACAGGATGGTGAGGCAAAAATTAACCCTTAGTGTCTGAATTTCAGAGATTTTCTACGTAGCCATTAAAAGTCATATGATTTAAACTTCAACATATCGATTATATAATTGCGTATCTCTTTGAAAATGCGACTATTATATCGTTTAAAAGTAGACGTTTGTCAATCTCCAAGCTCTTTCAATAAATTAGTATAAAATAAATTAGAAACCGGTAAATTTACTACAAAACATACATTTCTGAATGTAGTTTTTTTAAATAATTCTTCGAAAAAGGTATCTTCTCAAAAAAGTACCCTTTTCTGAGGAACTTCATCAATTAATTGATAATCTAATTCGTCATTTGAATTAGTTGCATTTTTATTCAAGAAATTAATTAGGTCTTCTAATTTTGGTAATTTATTTTCATCTTATAAATTATCCCATTCATTTTTTGTAACAGTATCAAAATATTAATGTGATGATTAAGCTTATCTAAAAATTTTCTAAGTGACTGGCCGCATTGTTTTGGAATTTTTGGTAAGTTAAACAATAACCCTCTAGCATGGTGAATTACAATGTGTCTATTATTTTAAAATTTTTTCTTTAACAAATTGATCACTAACTCATAATTGCTTTCAGTCATGTAAATATCTTCTATTGTTCGTAAAGCTGCACTTTTACAACAACCTTTAAGATAAATGAACTTCTGTGTGTTACTTAAATCAGATCTTTCATGAACTAAAGACCTAAAAACATCGTAAAAACTTTGCCAAGTTTCTATAGTACCATATAATTTTGGGAATTCAATGTCTGGCAATTTAACTGTCGAAGAAATTGATTAAATTGGTTGTATATTCGTAACAGCGGCAACTGATTGTTCAATTTTTGGTTGTAACAAATCAAATACGATACTTGTGTAACTAAAATATTAGTTCTTAATCTCATCACGTTCTTCTGAATCTTTTTCGTTACTATCTAAAAATTGTAATTGTGATTGTATACCTTCATACTCTTGGTACGCATTTTCCATTGCCTGTAATCTCTTGTTTAATTCGATGACCGATTTATGATTCTTTTCATCTGCCAAGAAACTTTCAAAACGTTAATTTTCCCTTAAAAATATCCCTTTCGTGCTTGCATTCAATGATTTTTTATCGAAGCTTAATTAACTACGTGTCTTATAACGTGTAAACCCCTATCAATACGTAAAATTATACAATAAATAATAAGAGCGAAAAGCGGATTAATTTGATTTTATACCCTTTTTTCTATTCGGCTTTCGTGGATTCTAACGAGAAATTATACTTTTAAAACGAGAATATTACAACATCAATACGTGAAATACGATAAATTATTTTTTTAACTACGAGGAATTATTTTAAATACGAGAAATTACTTTAGATACGAGATACTTTAAACGATATGACGATCACTAGAAAGCCGACAATGTGAAATGGACTCACCCAACTTCAGCTTGCCCAACGCCGACGACTTCCAAGCCTATTAATCTATATTCTTTATTAACAAGTCCATCCGGCTCGAAGGACCAACATAAATACGCGAAAGACAATTTTAAATACTCGAAGCACCTTTAGATATAATTAGAACTTTATTTTTTAACGTTTTACAAAATATTATTCTGACATGACATTTTACAAATTTTTTGATTAATTAATTTTTTTTACTGACAGACGTATCACCATGAAAACATGCAGTGTCCCTTCGCCATGGTCGTCTTATAAATGGATTTAAACATAGCTTTTGTAGAACTTCAGCGACCATACTTGTTAACGCATTAAAGCGTAATGGTGGATGGAAATCCGCAGCTGTTCCTGAAGGCTATATCGATGAATCAATGAAAAATAAAATGAATACGGCTGCAAAAATATCGGGATCGATATTAGTATCTCCTCCTTGTTTTAGTGATCAAACCAACCAAAATATTAATGTTGATATGAATACCATTCCTAGTATAGCATTACACCCACTGATCTGTATTATTTTACTGGATAGGATATAGCCCCCTAAAAAATGTTCCGAAAAATTGGCCGATTTGGGCAAATAATATGGCGGACCGGATGTTATTTAACGTAACCTCTATTTTCATTTGTCATCACATTTGTCATTTAATTGTGTCAACAAGCTACGATGAGATGTTTTTATTGTGAAAAACAAAGTAAAAAGAGTATGAAATAAACAATAAACGTTCATTCCTGAAGACACAATATGCTTCACGTTTCCATTATTATATTTTCTTTCATAAAAAATCAAATCATGGGTGAATTTTCCCGAAGGACATCGCCCGCAAAAGGAAAAGAAGAAGAATAAGAAGAAAAACTAATCAAATTATAGGTTAGGTATGTCAAATTATCCCATATTTCAGTTCTGTGAACCCACCATAATTTGCCCAAAACGGCCAGCATTGTTGCACTTCCGGTCTCCTTGGTGGAACGGTTTTTTAGTATGTTAAATATAGCCTATATCCTATCCAGTAAAATAATACAGATCAGTGATTACACCACTGATGACCTCAAATAATTTACAACACTCGTCTTCGACTTGTGTTGTAAACTTCATCTTCGTGAATAATAGCCACTTTTATCTGCTCGTTGAATGATATAATATTAACTGCCTTCTGAAGCCACAAATACTACCAATAGATATGGTGGTATATATTTTGGTGCTATAAACAAATATAGACAGAGTTCAAGATTTGTTCTTAAATGGAGGAACAAAGTGTTGTTTTTGGCCCAGTATTAAATTGGTGAGATGGAAGTGAAACTTGTTGTTTATGAAGGTGATATATATATATATATATATATATATATATATATATATATATATATATATATATATATATATATATATATATATATATATATATATATATATATATATATATATATATATATATATATATATATATATATACATTTATTCATTGTGGCACCAATTTATAGACTTGCCGTACGTTGAGGCACCAAAAATTTCGTTGTGGCACCACATATTGGTGCCAGAACGTTATGAGGGCCAGACCCTACTAAATGCTATTAGAATATTATCTGGGGTCTGTATGCGAATTTTCGTATTGGTGCTTTAAAGTCGCTGAACATATACTTATATAGGATTTAGTTCTCACTGTTTATAACTGGAGCGCGCTCCTTGTTATACACCAACTTGTATTTTATACTTATTCGCTTTTGAGGCACCACTCTAACTACCACGGTTAAACACCTACAAAGGCATATACTTATTCGCTGTTGAGGCACCATATTACTACTACTGTTGAACAACCAATGTGGCAACAACGCTTTGTCTAATATCGCATTTTTGTGTTACTGTTTTCTCGTGAATTCTATCTTCAGTGGCAAATATTTCAAGCGTAAAACAATAAACAATACAAACGTAAATAGGAATCTGCTCGATATGTGATCGCGGGGTGATGAGTGATATTGTAATGACTTATAATAAATAATCAATTCGCTTGTGCAATTCTGAACTTTTAATTTCAGTTTTGTTACACGATGGTTTCTCGTTCGAGGTGATTAGTAGAATTAGCCGCTTTGGTACATCATTATGATTTTGAACAGGAAGAATGACGATGTGACGTATAAACCATCCTGCTACTGCTGCTCAAATATAGATTTTGACGTACTTGATGGGAGGTTATTTCCTACTTTTTGGAATATATCTGTTATTTACGCTTGGAATAGAAATTTCTACAACTAAAAGTTGCTTGTAATATTATTCTCTATAATTTTTGTCCCACACATGATTTTTCTAAAATGGTCCGTATTCCAGAAATTTGACAAAAAGTTCAAAATTCGAATTTTTAAAAAAATTGTTTTTATAAAAACTGTTATCCTCTATAATGCTTATTCCGTACATATTTTTTCTAAAATGTACCGTGTTCGAGATATTTGAGAAAAAGTACAAATTTCGAATTTTGAACACTTAAAAACGAATGAAGAAAAAAACACCAAATTTTAAATTTAAGCCTTAATCCATCCTGTGGTGAATAGATATAAGGCATAGTTGGAATATCTGGGCTACTTTAATGAGGGCCGTTTTTCTACTTTATAAAATATATCTGTTATTAACGATAAGAGAAGAAAATTCTTAAAGTAAAAGTTGTTTGTAATGTTTATTACTATAATTTTTGTAATATACATATTTTTTCTAAGATGGTCCATATTCGAGAAATTTGACAAAAAAATGCAAAATTCAAATTTATAAGAAAATTGTTCAAATAAAAGTTGTTTGCGATATTATAGTCATAATTTTTGTTTTTTACATGATTGATCCAAAATGGACCGTAATGTAAAAATTTAGACGAAAAGTATAAACATTTTTTTTTTGTATTTTCTGTGTGTATATGTATTTCTGTTTGGCAGTGGTTTGTATTTTCGTTGGTATTGAATATACAGGGTGGCTCACGCTCAACGGGACGGAGCTTTATTGGAAAACGACCAAAGATATAAAAAATTCGTTTGGGAGGAATACGTAGGTTACAGACGGCTACAATTTAAAATTTGTTAGATGTATATAGGATGTCCCACATAAGAAAAAAAAATTAGTCCATTAAAAATTATTCAAACAAGAGTAAACAATTAATTTCTGGGAGACTTTTTTTCCTTAAAAATTCAAATAAATCGAAAACTAATAATAATAGTAATAGGGAACCTTTAGTTAACTGACATTATTTTTGATGCAGTTTTTAATTCTAAAATAAAAAACAGGGTGTTCCATTAAAAATAATATAACTTTGTATATTTTCTCTTATGTGGGACATCCTGTATACATCTAACAAATTTTAAATTGTAGCCGTCTGTAACCTACGTATTCCTCCCAAACGAATTTTTTATATCTTTGGTCGTTTTCCCATAAAGCTCCGTCCCGTTGAGCGTGAGCCACCCTGTATATTCAAAGATATTTCGAGTAAGATGTGTGCAAAAAGTATGTATTTAGTTCATACTTTAAACATGAACGTGTTGGACACATTAATAATTGTTGATAGGGATTAAACATTTAAAAAAACTAAAAGCAGCAACGATTTACAATACTATTAACAATTGCATAATTTAGTAACAACAGTTATAAAAAAAGAGGCCTATGTGGTGAAATTAAGTTTAAGAAATAAGTCATCCAAGAGTGTGTCGCCTAGTATAAATTCAATTAAACAAGCCGCATATAACGCCGACGTATCGAATAAATGGAATGTAAAAGAAATCAGTATTTCTTGAATATTTCTAAATTAACCCCTAATTATGTATAAAGCATTTTTAATAATATAATAGTCAAAATCACGTTAATACAACCAAGTTTTGGCCAATGTGTCAGAAATAAATTAGCTTAATATAATAAAAAGTATTAGAAGTAAAGCTATTGAACACGAAAGTATGCACATTTTGACTTTAAACTTATGTTTTTTTATTTCCTTATGTTATACATGTATTTAACTTCTGTTTGATGCATTCTGTATTTCCCAAGACCTCTTCCCAAGACCATTAATCCATCAGGAATATTGCAATAATTAAGACCATTATATAGTTGTGGCACAAGTTTATAGACTTTACGTATGGTGTTGGCAGAACGTTATACAGGGTGTCCGCAAAACAGTTTCAAATAAAAGGTATATGGATCTGAAACATACATATCTTAAAAATATTTTTGTATATACAGGGTGTTGCGTATTCGCCTGGCAAATAAAAATGTATTTAATTTAAATAGAACACCCTGTATTTTATTTTATTGTTAGAATTGTTTTTTAATATTATATTCAACCCGGGAATGTTTGCCAAGCAATTAATTTTTTTTTTTTGAAATAAGAGAATAATGCAGACTTCAAATTAAATTATCATAATTTAGGTAAATTTAAATTGATTTCAAAATTATTTAATATACAGACTTATAAGATACTAATCTAACGAATAGTGGTGATAGAACTGGTTTATTTTCTACAAAGTGTTTTGGAACATGTCTTAAATATGGCTAATTTTAAGTTCAATTTACTCAATTTTTCAAATGCAACACCCTGTATAATATTTAAGCATAAAATTTGTTATACATTTAACTATCCAACGATACCAACATATTAGCCAATAAATTATATCAGGGCGTAATTGATGGACAGTTTTATTATTGGAAATACGAAAAAAAAATTTAATATAAATGTTGTATGACTATATTTAACAATTGTTCTTAAATATACAGGGTGGTTCATAAACGAGGTGCTGACCGAATCTATATTTTTTTAAAGCTTAACACCCTACAGGTAGTTAAACATATTTGATTGTTATTACATCGTCAAACAATTTTAAATGATTTCCCTCATTTGCTATGTTGTATATAGGGTGTTTAAAAACGTGAGGTTATGATTTTTTAAATGGATTACCCTTTATTAATTAATTGGTAGTATAAGATATATGGTATTTTATTTAAAAAATTGATAAAACCGTTACCTCGCATTTTGTCACACCCTATATACAAAATAGCAAATAAATGAAGTGTATTAAAATGGTTTGACGATGTGAAAACAATCAAATATCTATAACTACCTGTAGGGTGTTTTCCTTTAAAAATGTATGTTTGATCAACCTCTCGATTATGGAATACCCTGTATATTAGGTAATATTTAATAAATATGGTCATACAACTTTTATATTTTTTTTTTCGTATTTTCAATAATACAACGGCTATCCATCAATTACGCTCTCGTGGGACACCCTGTATATGTGTTATTGTCAATATTTTAAAATCTTTGGATAGGTATATGTATAAAGAATTTTATACTAAAATAATATACAGGATGTTGCATTTGAAAAAATAAAGTAAATTTAACTTAAAACTAACCAAATTTAAGACATGTTTTAAAACACTCTGTCTAAAATCAACCAGTTCTATCACCACTATTCGTTAGCTTAGTATCTTATAAGTCTGTATATTTAACAATTTTAAAATTAAGGTAAATCTACCTCAGTTATGATTATTTAATTTGTGGTCTGCATCATTCTCTATTTAAAAAAAAATTGCTTGGCAACACTAATATTGTTTAAAAACATTCTAGAGTTGAATACAGTATTAATAAACCATTCTAAAAATAAAATAAAATACAAGTTGTTCTACTTAAAAAACATAAATTTTTATTTGCCAGGCAAAAATGCAATATCCTGTATATCCAACAATATTTTTAAAATATGTACTTTTTAAATCCATAAAACTGTCTATAACACAAATTGAAATATTGAACAATTACGCACTGATTGAACACCCTGTATATTTACATTTTTTTTACTTGTTGAGTTTTAAACACAAATAATATGCAAAAATTATAGATTTACTCGAGGTATTTTACATGAATACACTCATTTCAAATAGGGCTACTGAAATAGTTTATGCTATATTTCATTGGGAAAGGCGTGGGATCATATTATAAAAATATTTCATTCCTGAAATCTACAGTAAACATTATTTTGTTTTTAAAAATCAACTGAAAATTAAAAATCATGGATTATATTTCAAAACATGATGAATTTACCAACAATGATTACGTCCAAATAAAGACATTAATTGTATAACATTCGTTTCTTCCGTCATTTGTAACTTGATGCTTTGTTATAAAAACAATGTATGAACACAATAATAAAATTTATTTTCTTATTAACCTAATTTACTAGTTAAAATGTCAAAGTGTAAAATTCTCTGGATTACAATACTGTCTTATATTATTACTGCTGGTATACATCCCATATACAGTATGTTCCATAAAGTTTGATCCATAGGGTATTTTCTTAACATTACGATTAGAAAAAACGTCATAAGACATTCAGCTCTGCTTTTTTAAAAACTTAATATAGCCCATATTAAAGTTAACAGTGTTTTTTTAACAAATTGTTCATAAAAACAATTTATTTAATGCGAACTTGACAAAAACTAATATCAGTAGCCAACTTTGATATAGACAATTTTAAGTTTTTAAATAGGCAGAGGCGATTGCCCTACAACGTATTTTCCGGTCATAATATTAAACAAATTCCCATATGGATCCAACTTTATGGAACACACCGTACATGTTAGTATAAGAAAGTAAAAATACCGATGACATCTTCAGTCGAAGATGGCGCACCCTGTATAATTGTTACGTGTATAAAACAGCAAATTAAAATCAAAAATATATCTGCCTCGGGATTATTTATCAAAATTGTTTATTTAGCTAAAATGAATTTATACGTCTGTGCTCAAATAATTACTGACTTCTTAACGTATTAATTACTGTATAAGTTATTATATACTCAGCTACGTTTAAGCACCACGTAAACTTGACAACAGCGCATGGTGCCATAATACCACTTGAAATATATATACTGGTGCCACAACCTACTTCAATTAGATGGTGCCTTAATGACGTTAATTATAACACTGGTGCCACAACTACATTAGACTTAACAGGTGCCACAATGCACTTAAAGTAGTTATATATATATATATATATATATATATATATATATATATATAACCCACGAACACAAGTAATATAATAATCTTATGTCCATTATTTTAATTTAATTTAATAACTCTTCCCCATCCTAATTCAGAAAATGCAAAACAATTTAGTCTGGTTATCTGTGCACGCGTATGTGCACCAATACGATAACTCTCATTTTTATTAGTCTGCATTTCTTAAAAAACTTTTTTTTTTGAGTTAATGTATGGTACCAAAAAAGCAAATCTATTTACCATAGTAATATTTAATTTCATTTTTTTTAAATGTTCTGTGTAGATATTTTTCTATTTCGCATCGCCACTTTAGAAACAACACAGTAGAGCTGCAAAACTTATTTTATGCATTGTGGCATTGAGTTATATTTTTTAAAAATAAAATCACAATAATTTTAAAATTAATTAAAATAATTTCTTCAGAAAATGAGTTTAGGAATATTAGGGTTAGGATTTAGATGGAAGAAACCACGTTGACAGACTTACAGAAAATATTTCGCGATATCGCGATCATGATTTGAATAAAATTTTGATTAAGAAGAAAGTTTATTGAAATAAAAACTGAATTTAAATAAATCTTAACCTTTAAATGATTGTCGGTCATCCGGAATTTTAATAATTCTGTATAAGAAAAGGCAATATGTTAAAAACATATCGACTACTGTCTGGAAGGTTATGAATTAGCCAATCAGATTTTAGGCTTCATTATGGCGATGTTTAAAAAAACACTGTGGTGCGCGTTATCTAATTTGCTTGAATTTTTTGGAATTTAAAAAAATTCTTGTACGAAAATTTAAAAAGAGAAAAATTTCAAAAAAATATTTTTGGATTAGCTTTTAGAAAAAAATATTTTTAATTTTACTTAAGACGCCCATTAAACCACTACTCGATTTTACACCTATTTTAAAAAACAGATCACTTTTCGCCAGGTTGAAATATATTGATTTTTGTTTTATAACACCATCCAAATATACCAAGTATGATTATCATCTATTACTCGAGTACATAATTACTATTCATCGATTATTAATCAACTAACAGTATAATAAATTATTACATTGTGAGTTATATAATCTATTGAGTATCCCTGGAATTTATGTATAATTTAAACTCATTGCTGAATTGCCCTGTACATCATACAACGAAAACCAAATGGACCGACTGAAATTCAACATAACACCAACACATAACACTGAGAAATACATAAGCGATGGCATATATATGTGCAAAACGTATGTATTTCTGTGCTCTTACCCAAGTTGCTTGGATGTATATACATTGAACACAAATCAGAAATGTCGGTAACAGGAATCAGCAGGACATCACATGCGGTATAGTGCGGAAGCCTCATTCATTCCTGATCAATTTTAAATGTTTCAAAAAACCTGATAGCTTACTGTGAATTATGAACAGACAAAAATTCAACAAAATCAAATATTCAGTGGCGAATATGGAAACTTTAGGTCTGGAAACAATAACAATAGATATTGCGGTATTAGGTTGTCATCAATTAGTTTAATGATTGCTAAAATGTGTTGACAGTTTATTTATTTATAAAATACACTATTCTACAAGTAATACCCAATTATAGAATAGGAAATACGAGAAACATATTTAGCTGAAACAAACAAAAATGGAAAATATTACAGTAAATGAAGTAAAATGATAGTTATCCTAAATAAAGCCTTTTGATATCCTGAATACTAATGTGAAATATATCCACTTCCTCACTTATCCGAAAATAATTATTACACATATTATACAACGGTAAATTCTTTAGAAAATTAGTTTAAGGTGTTGTAAGTAAAATAAGTCAGTGTATCTTGAGGCTTGAAGAGGAACTTTTAGATTATGCATATGTAATAGACATAGAATAGAACAGAATTTATTCGTCAATAAAGTATTTTTTTTTACATTTTCACAATGTTTAAAAAAACTTATCAGACTAGTCAGCTCATACACAGTACGTCCACACAAAAAGCAGAAAAAACAAAAACTCCATTCACACTGTCCAATTCAAACAAGTTTAAAATTCTAGAGCTAAGATAAAAGATAATATAGATAATATATAAAATACAGAAAACTAACAAAAAAAGATAGTTAAAATTAATATTAGGTTAAATATATTATATGTTCTAAAACTAATATGCTAAAAGTTCATCAACAAGGTAAAAGGCCCCACCTACAAGAAACTGAAACAGCATAAATTTGAATTTTTTGAAGTTTTCCATATTGCCTAAAATTCTAACAGAATGGTTAAACAAGATGGCTCCTTGATAATACGGAGAGTTTTGACCCACTGTTAATCTTGAGAAGGGTGTACGAAGTTCGACACCTCTTCGAGTAGGATAGGGGTGTATCATATTATTAGTTGTTTAATGTGAAAGATTTTTTTTAATGTGTAACATCGATAGATAAATAAACAAGCATGGAAGAGTTAATATTGATGACTTGATAAAATGTTGCTGACAATGTTTCGAAGGATAGGCTCCTATCATGCATCTAATAATTCTTTTTTGCAAGAGAAAGACTTTATTCATATGGGCCGAATTTCCCCAGAAAATCAAGCCATATGAAAGTACCGAATGCACTAGTCCGTAGTAGGTTAGTTTTAGTTCATCCAAACTCACAGTTGGTTTAAGTTGTTTGGTAACAAAGCAAATGCTACATAGCTTAGATGCAAGATTATCTATGTGGCTTTCCCATGTGAGCTTGTGATCGATTGTTAGACCTAAAAACTTGACCTCCCTTACCTGGTGTAGATATATATGATAAATTTTTATTAATTGACTTTCGTTGTGGCTTGAATTTTTTGGTTGGAAAAGCATAAATACTGTTTTATTATAATTAAGCAATAGGCCATTATTTGAGCACCAATGTTGTAATTCATTTGCGCTAATATTTGAGGCAGAAACTGTTTTAGAAAGATTGTTTTCAGCAATAAGTTGATTAGTGTCATCAGCATAACCAACGGTAGTTACTCTAGGTGTTGGACATGAGTATTATAAGTCGCTCATAACAAGATGAAAAATAGTGGGGCTAAAACTGAGCCCTAGGGAACTCCTTCTGTTATTAGTCCGGGAGCGGATTTAGCATCTTCTATAGCTACAATCTGAGATCTTATCCGCAGATAGGATGCAGCCCAGTCATTCGTGACACCTCGAACGCCTATGCGATACAGCTTTTCTAAGAGAAGATCATGATCTACAGTGTCAAATGCTCTACTAAGATCGAAATAAAGAGCTAGTGGATATTTTGTATCATTTAGGTAATTATAGACATTATTGCAGAGTTTACTTATTGCAGTTTCTGTTGACCTTTTTTTGTCTAAAGCCATGTTGCCAGTTGGCTATCAGTCCCTTCTGTTCTAAAAAAATGGTTAATCTCATATTGTAGATATAGTCAATGATTTTAGCAAATAGCGACTGTAGACTAATATTTCTGTAGTTGCTAACCTCGTTTACGGACCCTTTATTCTTAAATATGGCTATTGACTTTGATATTTTCAGTACATTCGGTTAGATGCCCATACAAAAGAGACCTATTAATTATGTGTGAAAGTGGATATGATGTAATGTTACTTACTGCTTTTAGAGCTTTCCCATGAACTCCATCATTTCCTGGTGTTGTTTTTTTAGTTGTTTTAGATATGATTTCCTCTCATAAGGTGTGGTTAAAGTAAAAAAGAAAGTGAAAATGGAATGAGAATGTAAATTCAACACATGTGTGATTGGTTTCTGTGCTTTATTATCCAGAAAAAAATCATTAAAGTGATTACATAATATATTTTTGTCAGTGACAACTTTTTTAACAATTCAAATTTTTGGAGTATGGTTTCCATTATTATTAGTATTATTTCTTGTTTCATTGATAATTTTCCAGCTTTTTTTACTGACATTTTTAGAGTTTTTGATTCTATTGTTGTTATATTCTAATTTTTGCTTCTTTACTATATTTTTATATATTATTTTTATCTATTTTTAATAATTTCATTGTTTGTTGATATTGCTAATTTAGATCAATCACAAAGGGTTTGATGGAGTTCTTTAATATCGTTGGTAATCCATGGCTTTGTTTTTGTTTTAGTTTTTATTTTTACCAGTGGAAAGGCATTTAAATAGTGAAAATTAAAAATAGAATAGAACTCATTAAAAGCATTGTTAATATCAGTGATTGGATTGTAAATTTTTTCCCAAGATTCGTGCAGTAGCAGATTTCTGAATATATTTAAGTTTTAAACCCGTTCATACATCTGTGTGGTGCTTGCTTTTGCAATATCTATTTTGAACTCACACATTAGAAATGTATGATCTGATAGATATGTTTCGCTCACAATAGTGGAGACAGCAGTTATATTTGAGAATATAGCATCAATGCTGTTATTTATACGTGTAGGTTTGTCAATGTAATTGTGCATGTCAAATTCTTTAAACATGTTCACTATTTTTTTTTGATTCTGTATTGTTTAGTAAGAAAATAACGTTTAAGTCTCCACATAAAATGTAACAATTAGTTTTGTAAATTCTACACATCAGATCATACATTTTATCGATAAATATATCAGTATTAGGTGTTCTGTAGACTGTGATGATATATAGTAACCTATCCTTCGTCAAATCAAGAGAAGCTAGTGTTACTTCGAAACTTTTTTCTGAACAATCGTTATACTTGAGTTGTTTAAAGAAAATTTTAGTTTTGGCGAACATACATACCCCTCCCCGTATAGATTCTTTTCTGCAGAATCAAATAACGAGTGTGTAACCATTCAATCTCATGTGTATCAGTTCATCGCTTGTAAGCCAGTGTTCAGAGAAACAGACGACATCAACAGGGTTTAAGTTCAGTAGGACTTCTATCTGGGCTCCTTGTTGGAGACACCTTGAATATTTAAGTGCAAAATTTTTAATTAGGCAACTGATCCGATTAAGGTATGTATTCTTGTGGTCTTGTTTGCTTTTTAAATGAGTCTTATTGTCATACGATGAATTTTCTCTGTCATTGATTTTTTTGTTGCAATCTGAGGTAAGTGGGGAATTTCTTAAAAATCATCATTCCGTCTGTCATATTGATTGTATTTCCTAAAGTCAAACCTTTTATAGGCAACAGAATTAGGCCAAGTGGAAGGCTTATAGATTTTATCTTTGAGGTCAAAATCTATACCTAACATGAAGCACTTATTTTGGGTTTCATTTGTTGGGAACTCCTTTATAGACATATCAGCACCCTTAAAGACATCTTGGGTTTTTAGATAGTTATTGATTTTATCGAAAGTAATAAGACGATTGACACGATACAGATAAATCCAAGCTTTTTTTGTTGCTCCAAATTCCGTTAGTCTCCTCATTTGCTCCAAAATTTCTTCGTAGCTTATTTTTTTATATTACTTTATGAAAACCCTAGTTGTCTGCCAAAGGTGAGGTATTATCATTATTAAGGTTAATGATATCCATTATATTATGTTGAACTTGTGCTATTAGGTTTTCAGAAATTTTGGCATCGCCGGAGTTTCACTGGTTTTGTTTTCGTTATTGTTTGTTGTCGTATATGATTTATTTACTGGAGAGATAGTGCAACTTGTTTTTTGTTGATGATTGGTTTTTTGTTGGGTTCAATTTTTGTTTCTTTTTTATTTATCTTTTCCTTTAAGAAATTAATTTTTTGTTTTAAAATTAAATTGTTTTCATGGATTAAAGACTATTTTAGTTCTTTTTCATGTAATAGTTGTTCAAGTAGATCAATTTATTTTTCTAACATGTTTATTTTTACCTTATCTTCTGACCAGTTGTTAGCACTAGGTGTTTTTGCGCTTTGCTTGACTCGCTGACAGCACACTATTCTGATGTCACATATTTATTTTTATTTGAGTTTATTTTTCACTGCACATGATAAGTGAAATATGTTACCACAGTTCACACATACTATGTTTTTAGTTGTTTTTGTTTGACAGCATTTAAATTGTTTCTCAGTAAAGTTTTTTTCTTCAATAATGGCAGAGAACATTTTTGTGCTTCTCACTTTCCGCCATCTTTTTTATTTACAGTTTATTTGATTGCTTATGACCTTATACAGCATAACTACAGAAAAATATTTTTGCCTTATATCGAGACTTGAAAATCCATGTTTATTTAATAAAGCGTCATGTGGAATACAAATGGGTGGATAAACTAGAGCATGTCATAAACTTGAGTATTTTAGGAATCGTCTCTGAATTCCTTATAATCGACCAATGTGCACTTGATAAAGTGGACTCCATATAAGTGACGCGTATTTAAGTTTAGATAGGACAACAGCATAATACAGATATTTTATGAAATATACTTTCTTAAAATCACGACTATTTCTGATTATAAATCCATATGCACGATTAGATGAGGATGTAATATTATCGACATACTAAGTGAAAGAAAGTGCTGAATCAAAACGGACTCCTGAATCTGCAAAAAATTTTTGGTCTGTTTAAGGAAGTTTCGTGAACAATATATTGGTAAAATTTGAATCCCACTTTAAGGAGTACGACATGATATTGCACTTGGCTGAGTTCAATTTTAAATAATTTCTATGATACCATTAATTAACTTGTTTTAGATTTTCAGAAAGTCGCTCGCTGTCAGCAATACTATTTATGGAAGCATACATTTTAAGGTCATCAGCATGCAGTAGATAACATTATTTATACTACCAATATCATTTATAAAAATATTAAACAAAGGCGGGCCAAGATTCGACCCTTGAGGTACACCCGATGTGGCAAAGTACTTAACAGACAACAATTCAACTCAAAATTTCAGACAAAACTTATTTTAGCTTTAAGTTTTTAGGCTATTTAACTGTCATCTTTCATTTCATCATACATTTAATGGTAAAAATTAAAATATTTAAGTTATTAAGTTTTTGAGCCTTTATATGGATTTAATTAAAAATGCTATAAATTAAACATGTTAAGAGTTTACTATATTTTGACATTTAAAGTACTTCAAAGTTTTATCGCGGTTATATTAAAGCCACTTTTCACGATACAAGTTTGTTGCAAATTTTATACTATGCAAGTTTGCCGCAAGTCATTAATTTTTTAATTTTTTCATTTTTCCGGTACTATTAAAGCTATTTAAAATTCTTGGGCAAGTTCATTTATTTTTACCCACTTTCAGACATCAAATAAAATAATTGTATTAATTTGCTAGTTAACTGTAACTAGTAAAAAAGCATAATCTCATCACGGCTTATTATACTGCTACAAAAAGCTGTGAACTATTTTTCGTTTGCGTTAAAATCTTTAAACTCCCCGTACTATTTCACTTAAATCTCACACTCTCGAATCGTTTGTCCCATATATGCACGATTCAAATGTACAGAACTTTCAATGGGGCAATAAAATTATAGCTCTCTCTGTGAATGACTGCTTTACAGTTTTTTACTTTTTGTTATACTTTTCTTCTTTCGCGTCGATACGAAATAACTGACGTATAGAAATCGGGAGTAAACTGATATTACGTACTAAAATCCTTGTATTGCATACCGAGGAGTTAATAAAATTGTTCTTTATTGAAAAAGAAAAGAGTAGGTGTATTTTTGGTATATTTTAATTAAGAACATTAATAATAAAAATTTTCCCAATCTCAACAATTTTTGAGAAAAACGATTCCTTTAATTTTAAGAAAAAGTAAATTATGGAATATTTTGAAATAAAAACTCTAAATTCAGTTTCATCGCTATCAATATTTATATTTTGAACTACGAATTAGATGCATTAAATTTGAATATGAAATGAGCAATAAGAAAATGAAATTGCGAACAAAGAAAAGAGGCAGAATTAATAAGTTTTTTGATACATGTTGGTACAGTGTCGTAACCATATTTTGTAATAAACACAACAAATTGAATATAATTTTTTCTACACTAACATGTATATATAGTACTTATTTTTTAGTGTTAGGCATACGGCTAGTATATAAGTTAATAAAATGAAAATAGGGCAACAGCCAGTCGTCAACCAAAAATTCTAATTTATTTATTACAATTTGTCTTTACTATCCAACACTTAAATTTAATCTTGTCGTCCAGAACACTCTCGGCAGTCCAGAATCTTCGGGAGATCCCTGTTTATGACTCAGATGCCACATATCAATATATCCGGTAGCTTCTAGAAGGCTGTGCGTTTGTTTCTATATGACCAGCGCTAGACTTCATACCCCAAGCAAGGAGTAAACAAAGAACAGAGATGGCTTCGCGTCACAATATGTAGGTAAGATATTGGCCGAACTGAATGTTAGTCACAAGGCCAGGAAGCAAAGCGATAGCGGGAATATCGTAGTTGCCACATGTTGGCTGTGAAAGCACAACTATGTCTAATACAAAACAATAAGTACTGTAATATATGTTGTCTATTCTAGGCACAGGTTACTGAAAGAATAAGTAGGCAATACCAGAACACTTAATGAAAAATATTTTCATATATATTCTAGCAAGCTTTTGGCTATCATATTAGAGCTATCGTCTACCAGATGTTTTGGTACAGGGTTCAAATAATGTCCAGCATTCTTCTTGGTTTGTTTCAACTTTCGAGCAATTACGACTAGAGAGAGTCTTCTCCCCTTTTCCGCGCTAAATGTTGTAATCAACATCTACTCCCCTCGAGAGGGGAAATACCTCTCCTGTAATTGGCTTATTTAATCAGCGTTGCCAAGTTTGACACCGCCAGTTCTGATACTTTCTGACACAAGTCAGTTTCTGATTTGTATTTTAGGGAAACCTATTTATAGCGTTGTAAATATATATTTATGGTTTAATATTTATAAAACCGAAAATAAATTCAACTCAAATGTGATAGACGTAAAATATAATGAATAAAACTCAAAGCCAATATCACATAAATACCAATGACCGTTTCCCTTTAGAAAACAACTACTCCTTTGGCTAATACCGCAACAGGTATTGAATTGTATCAGAAGAAAAGACAGCAGAGATATAAATTAAATTTCAACACTCTCTACCTTTGATTTTGCTCACCAAGGAGAACATCATTCTTGGACCGGTTTCGTTCTGTCAATAAACAGGTCGTGACCAGGTGTCTATTGAGAAGAGTAAAAATAACTATATGAATAAAACCTACTGGGTTTTTTATGCAAGCATTTTATGTAAAACCAACTGTATATATTTTTCCGTTAACCGTATAATAATTTATCCAGTTAATGTTGCCAAAATTGAGCATCAAGCCTTATTAATGGTCTACTTTGATTTAATAACCGTTTATCTATAATAGTCCAGTAAATTAAGGACTGAAAAGATCGTAAGCTGTAAAAAAATCGCTGATAAGTTCCCACGTAGCTCAATTTGTAGGTCATCGCAGGTGTTTTTAAATGAAAAAATCCTTAACGCGTTCTTGGTACCGGAAGGGGCTGAAAATGGACCGCTAAACTCTGAAAAACGGGTTTCCTGCTAACATCTGGCTAAATATGCCAATTAGAGAATTTTTGTTCAGACAAAAAATGAAGATCAGCTCATTCTCTACAAAAATAATCCCTACCAATTTTTTCGCAATGGCAATGTTTTTTGCAAAATCAGACTTCGAAAAATCCATAATTTTCATATTGAATAGATATGGTAGTTTCTTATCGAATTTCCGCTCGATTGGGTTGGAAATGCATTGATCTTCATCTTTGGACTTTTGAGACCAATTGCAGATGGCGCCCGCACCTTTGCTTTTCCCGCTAAATTACGGAGTCCGTAAATAAAAATCTCGGAAATAATCGATTATTCGACAATGACTGGCGAATTTCACCTGATTTTTTTCTGCAAAGTAGCGCTTGGGCTCTCTCAATTGTATTAGCGAATCTTCTGTGCAATTTGAGTTGCAAATTTACCAGAAAATTGCAAAAATTTATTCTTCCTTGTGCCAAGGTCTTGAATCCCGTTGTTTTGGCTAAAAGCAAATGACAACTTTTAGAGCGTGGTTAATATTCACCATACAACCATTTTAAACATTTTTCGATTTTTTTTCAGTAATTCGCTTTTGGTGTACCGTTCTTGAGACGGTTAAAGTACCAAAAACTGAATAACAGTTTACTTATTTATTTTATTATCATTTGGTAATTCATATGAACCATTGTCACTTTACTTCCCTTTACTTTTTAAACACTACTAATAACCGAATAATATTTTTGTTACTTTTAGATCATGTAACTGGTTAATATTGATAAATACCTCCAGTTTTGGTCAAATCTGCCATGGTGTACATTTCTTCCCCAGTTTCCATAATATAAGCAACAATTCTCTAAATCTGTGCTGAAATATCTGAGTTCTTGGGCCGTCTCTTCGGTTTAGCCTTACCAGAAACTTTTTCAGACAATTGATGGAATGCCAGACGACAGATATCTTGCACCAACAACTGTGAGGTCGATCCCAGAAATTATTTCTAGCGTCGCTTTATACTTTTCTATATCAATATGAGCTGTGATCTGATTCAGAAGTGTGATCTTGAATTCTGTGTTCAAAACAAGTACGATGGTACGCTTCTTTACCAAACTGCTCTTGTTTCTCTCCTTTTCTATCGAAGCAGGTAACTGACAGAACAAACAATTATTTTTGAAGTCAAAGCCACTATGGGAGCGCTTTTTTTGTCTATTCGGGCTCGTTAAATGGTCCAACCGTCTTGAAGAGTGCTTGTCAAACTTGTTGAACGCGAACTTGCCTCGAGATTTTTTAATATAGCGGTCCCTACACTTGTTGTGCATTCGTACAGAGGATTGTTTCTGGAGAAATAGGTGGAAATTATCGCATCTCTCCTTGCTCACTCGAATCAAGTTTTCTTAACCACGAATAACATTTACAGCGTCATCTACAACACCCTCCTCACAAAGAAAGCATTCTGGAACGGAATCCGCTTCTATTTCAACAACACCAAGAGCTACCAAAAAATAGATGATCCAACCGTTAGAACAATTAGGTACACCCATTTTTTAAAGTTGAGGCAAAATAAAACAAACCTTATTTTCTGCTTCCAACAAAAAAAATCCTTAAATATTCTTTCTTGCAGACAAGACTAACATGGAAATTTCTCACTTTAAACACTTCTTCTTTTTTTTATAACTGAATTATTTATTAAAAAATATTTATTTTATTTTAAATAAATAATTCAAAATAAATAATGAAAAAATATCATCAGTACATCAATAATCCGGTCAAGACGACGACTCCAAAACAGAGATTGTATACAAACACATGCAGACAACTATCGCCGCGTGGGTACACGAGGTTAGGTTATCAATATCATGGATCTCAGAGGTGGAGCGTAAAAATGAAAAATATAATTGTTACAACCTTTTTAGAACCAAGAACGGATATAGGGATTTACTTATATCAATGAAAAGGTCAGAATACAAGCTTTACTTTGATCTAGTTATCAATCCTCAAAAAATAAAGAGCGGGGAACAAGAAATGGTTAAACAAAAAAAGGCCGGTTTTCACTCGTGTGATCAATTTTCCTCATTTCTTGTAAATTATTAGACTCTATTAAAAATAAAAAAATATATTCGAAAAGTAGACCATCTAAGCTTTAAAATTATGTGCATTGGAAATTAATATAACGGATCATAAGATTATAATTCGCGCTTGTTCCGGAAATTCTATGGAACTACGAAATCGGCTAAAACATGTAAATAAACAAATCAATTTTGTATTAAAACGCAAGAAAAGTATTACAAAAAAATTTCTGAGGTCATTCAAGACCCCCCAAGGTCCCATTATAAAGGCAAAATTAGAATAAATGACTATTTTTAAAGAAAATATGAATAAATTAATGAAGCAGTCTCTAAATATTGTTGAAAAAACTTTAAATATTTTTGGCAAATACGAACTGACTTCAAGTCACACGGAATTGTAGCTACGGGTTTTCCCATTGCAATAAATTTTGAATTATCGAAAAATATCAATTTTTTTCCGAGATATGGAACAATTCGTCCGCCCGCTTACATGTTAATTCATAGAAAACGGAATTCCTGCAGGTAGAGCAGCAGCTAAAATGAGGGGACTTTTGAGTGTCATTATCTCGAAAACTATTGAATTTTCGAAAAAAATGATAGGATCCATTTTTGTAGATAATGAGCTGATCTTCATTTTTTGTCTAAACAAAAGTTCTCTTATTGGCATATTCAGTCAGATATTAGCGGGAAACCCATTTTCCAGGTTTTAGGGGTCCATTTTCAGCCCCTTCCGGTACCTAAGAACGCCTTAAGGATTTTTTCGTTTAAAAACATCTGCGATGACCTACAAATTGCGCTGTGGGAACTCATCAGCGAATTTTCTACAAGTTTGACCCTTCAGTTACTGGACTATAAATAAACTGGCATTGTTGTGAAATATCCTTCTTTGATTTTTTTTGTACCGCAATAAGCAAGTTGACATTGTCAATTCAAAGATTAAAATTTCTACAAACCTTGAGGCTTGATTTTTTATTTAACCAAAAAAAGAATTTCAATATTGTAAATAAATTCAGCGGTTTGCGGAATATTGCTCGAAATTTTTTTATTGAAAAACATTTTTTCGAAAAACATTTGCTCGAAAATAAATTGGCTCGAAAAATTTTTTGTTCGAAAATAAATTTGTTCTAAAAATGTTTTTCTCGAAAATACATTCGCACGAAAGAACATATGCACTAAATATGATTTAATCGAAAATATATTTGCACGAATGAGCGAATGATCGAAAGGTGTGCATTATTGAGCTTATGCAAGGCCGTTATGCTCAAATTTTAGGAGGTTAAAGCTCGTACTTTGTGCTCCACTTCTTTTCAAGTAAAAAAAAAAACGCCAAAATGCAAAAACGCAAAAATTGCATATCGATTTTAATTTATTCGAAATGTATACGCTTATATAACATTTGGACTCAATTAAAAGATACTAGTGTTTGAACCGAAAATTATGGCCACTGTGTTTTATATCTTTACGACTTGTTTTTGTTTGTTATCGTCAAAAAATGCAGTTTTTATTTACCTAACGAATTTATTTTATCATCTTAAAATAATATTCATAGACGTGTTACTTGGAAAGAAACAAAAATGGATATACAAGTTTTGTTTTTTTGGTTAACTTAAAAGAAGTGTTTTTTACACTCCAAAAATTTGAAGTGACACCTTGTATGAGTAGAGGTAGCGTACATATCCCCATTGATACATAAATGAATTGCAAAAATTTATTGTCTTGCTCTGACTTCTACATCTATCAAACTTTGACAATATGTTAAACGACATTTTCGTGAAAAGCTTTGCTTTTAAATAGTATATTATGCAACGATCATGTAATGATGGTTATTAATACACGAGCATTAACCGGGATACGAAACGAGCCAAAGGCGAGTTTCGTATGGTTTATGCGAGTGTTTTAATAACCATTACATGAGAGTTGCATACGCTATTTTTTCTACACCCGATAAATAATCAAGACCTATAAATATTATATTTATATTGGTATTGAACACAATAACAGTAATTACTCGTATTTCTATAAAAAATTCTACAAAATTGTAATTAATGGTATTACTTCAGGTATTGGTATTTCCCTAGATTTTTGCGGTAAAATATTTTGTACTGTATTTTCTGCTTTCTCCGATATGTGTGGAGGAGTCTTCTATATCGCTAATATCAGACATTTTAATATTATAATTATCGAAGTTTAGCTACCTACGAAAATTTAATACGTTTTGACAACTAAAATAATTACATAGGAACCTAGGACAAACGTCAAACAGCATGCTTGATTGAAAAATTGTAGGTTTCTATTGATTAAAAATCTGTATCGTAATGAAAAATCTGTATCATAATGGGTATCATTATGAAACGGATTATGGGCATATAAGTGCATTATTATAATACGGGTGTAGAAAAATGTCTTTATTTGTTGAAAGTCAGCGCGGTAAGAAAATATTGTATCTTGAAGGATTCTTTTATATATAAGACAGAGTAAAAGATGACACGACATACTGGAAATAGTGAAAGAAGCAAAATAGGCTGCAAAGGTCGACTTGTTCGGAGAAACGAAACAACGATAAAGAGAGCAGAACATAATCATGAAGGAAGACCAGAAAAATTAGAGGTGAGGAAGGTGTTACAAGCAGTGAGAGAAGGCGCTCAAAAAACAGTAAATATTCCGTAGGTTATTCTTTCAGAAGCCACAGGAAGCTGTTCAGAGATACCTTCTGCAAATTTGCCGTCCATACCAAGTATGAAGAGAACTATTCGAAATATAAGGAATAAAGATAATAATTTTCCGTCAATACCCAATGAAGCAAGTTCGTTGATATTACCAGAAGATTTTAAAATAACCGACAAAGAAAAACATTTTCTATTATTTGATTCTGGGGTTGATGATACTGACCGGATACTAATATTTGGAACCAACGAAAACATTCAACATTTATATTTTTCGCCCTATTGGTACATGGATGGTACCTTTAAAACCGTTCCTAAGCTATTTCAACAATTGTTTACTATTCATGGAAAAGTAGGCAATATAGTAGTACCCTTAGTATATATTCTATTACTAAAAAAACTTGAAGCAACTTATGTAAGGGCCATTAAACAAGTCAAACTGCTCACATGCACATTTGGTCAGTGTCTAATGCTCACTCATGTCGTTATTGATTTTGAAAATGGTCTCATTAGTGCAATCCAAAAACTATTTCCAAATATTCAAATACAGGGATGCTTCTTCCATTTCAAACAATGCATTTATAGAAAATTGCAAAAATTTGGACTAAAACAAGAATATGATACAGATTGCGATTTTGCGAACAAAGTAAAACTTTTAGAAGCTTTAGCTTTTCTTCCTGTGAACCACGTACATAGAGGTTTTGACATTATTTTAGAGCAAACTAATTTTCCACCGAAGATGCAAAAACTAATCGATTATTTTGAAGAAACATGGGTAGGAAGAATGGAACGCAGGGCAAGGAAAAAGCCTAGATTTCAGATTGAGATATGGAATTGCTATCATAGCATTATTGAAAATATGCACATTACAAATAATATAGTTGAAGGATGGCATCATGGATTTCTTTTGATGATGAATTCGGAAAAACCTTCTATTTGGAATTTTTTGTCAACTTTAAAAAAAGAACAGAGTTTAACTGATCTCAAAATTATAAATGAGTCTACTGGAGTAAGGCCAAAGAAAAAAACTAATAAAATAATAAATATTCGTATAAAGAAAATATGTGAAGATTTCAATGATAATAGTGATTTAGAGATAGAAAATTATCTTAAGAGCGTTAGTTTAATATTGTAAAAATTAAATAAGTGGATAAATGTCAACAATTGGTCACCCCAATAATTTATTGTATTCTTTAAAAATTTTGTTAAAATAAAAATATGATATTAAATTGTATTTTGTATTTTCTGGCGCTAACAAACTTTTACTCTGTGGTCTATATCTGTCACAGTTAGTTTAGAAAAATTTAAATGACTCCATGCCGCACAGGTTAGGTAAAATTGTTATTTTTTTTTAATTTAGCTTATTTTATGTATATATTTTTTTTGTTATACAACTAGCGATGATTCCAGGTTAAACAAGTTGGGTAAATTTGTTTTTTTTATTTGTACCTAACATACTTATTTTTATGTGTATGTCAATATGTCATAATACTATTAGGTACTTTACCATCTCAGTTAATATCCCTCCATACAGTATATTAGAGTGCAATCAAACGTATTTCATATTCGATCAATTGTTCATTCGACAAAATGATCTTGAGAGCAAATGATCTTTCGTACGAATGTACTTTCGTCAATATGTTTTATCGAGCCAATTTATTTTCGAGTCAATTTATTTTCGAGCAAATATATTTTCGAGGAAATGTTTATTCGAGCAAATGTTTTCGAGCAATTGTTTTTCGAGGAAACGTATTTCGAGCAATATTCCGCAAACCAAATTCGGTTAGCACTGTTTAATGACTATGAAAACGAATTAGTGCCGCAACGAGCTTCTTGTTGGTGGCAATAGTAAATAAGGATATTGAAAATATACTAGGTATATATACAGTGTATTTACTTTAAGTTTGAACCATATGGAAAACTTTTATTATTGATTTTGTGAAAAAATGTATTCTTAGTAAAAAGTTCTGTATGATCCAAAACTTAAAATGTCTAAAAATATGATTTTTACTCAACAGTAAAGTACCTGTATTTTTTAAAATACAGAAGAACATTATAAAGTAAAGTTATTTTAAATTAAAAGTTTTAATCAAATATGCAATTACAGTCATTTAGCATGAAAATTCAGGTTAGATGATTATTTACGTTTTACATTATAAATTATTTGTAGTTATAAATTAATTAATCACCTAACCTGAATTTTAATGATAAGTGGCTGTAATTGCATATTTGAGTATAACTTTTAATTCAAAATAACTTTACTTCATAACATTCTTCTGTATTGCAAAACATAAAGGTAGTTTGCTTTAGAGTAAAATTCATATTTTTTGGCAAACCTCGTGTACAGCTTAAAAAAATTGATATCTGATGGTTGCATTTTAAGTTTTGGACCATGCAGAACTTTTTATCACAAATACATTTTTCCAAAAAACCAATAATAAAAAAGTTTTTCATATGGTTCCAACTTATGCAGTGTGGCATATGAAGGAAATTAAAATATCACATTGGTATGAAGTTAGCTATTATTTATAAAAGTCATTCCATTTGACGTTTATCTATTATTTCCATCACTTTCCTTAAATACAGGATTATAACATGACTTTGTTGTAGACAAGAAAAACGAAAAATTTCCTTAATTGTGATGTAAATTTTGAACCATCCCGACGAGTAGTTAAGAATAATTATTATGATTTTTTTTTTAATTTTTCATATGAGAGTTATGCAATGAACAATGAGCATGTTAGTAATATTGGTTGTATAGAAAATTTTATTCAAGTTCTTTCAAATATAATAACTTTTTGGCCGAGGACCATGCGTCTTGATGCCAGAAACTCACTGACACACAATGTTTTAAAAAATATTTAAAATAACCCAGTGTTCATTTAAATAATAAATGCAACATTCCTTTTCTAACAATTTTCCAAATATCTTTTTTTTAAATCTGATTGAGAGTAAAAAAAATATCAGTCAATCATTTTTATCAAACATTATTTTATAAATAATTTACACAAAATTAGAAAACATATCATCATCATCTGAATTAGGGCGTGGTTCAAAGCCCACTTGTACTGAAGCTCTAGGCTTATTGTACCCCTCACAGTTTCTATCCCATCAGATTGATTTTCTTGATGAATTCAAGAATATGTCTGATGGGCGCTTTCGCGATTTCTTCAGGTTCCGGATATTGTACCCCGAAGTACCATTCCCGTTCCCATTTAAGGTTCCGGCAGTGGCATAGTATGTGAATAGGAGTTTCGTCCTCCTCTTCACATATTCTGCATAGGGAGTCATCAGATATCCCTAAGAGATTTAGGTGTCTTCTAAGGCCGCAGTGTCCCGTAAGGAGTCCTATTACGGCCTTGAGTTCGCTTCTGCTAAGGTTTAGCAGTTGATGTTGTCTGCTCGTGGATGGCCCCTCTATGAATCTTTTGGACTGTCTAAGTCCAGGAAGTTTTATCCAGAGCCTATGGTGTTCTCTTTTTATTTGTTCCTTTAACACCCATTTAACATGTTGTTATGAGATACCACATGTGGGTTCTGGTCCAATAAGAGTTTTTTCCGCTCCCTTCCTTGCTAGGAGGTCTGCTTTCTCGTTTCCAAACACTCCCTCATGTCCTGGCACCCATTCAAGGGTAATCTTGTTATGTTCTGCCAGAGCCTGGAGGGATTGTTGGCAATCAAATATTGATTTAGATTGTACTTCTACCCTTTTTAGTGCTTTAAGGGCTGCCTGACTGTCTGTCATGATAACGATTCTCTTATCTCTAAGAGAGTCATTTAGCATGACTTTGGCGCAGGCATTTATTGCTGCTACTTCAGCCTGGAAGACTGTTGTCAGTGACCCCAGGTTCAAACTAATTGTCCTCCCTGAGTTCTCATGGTAGATCCCAGCTCCTGTGCTGTTTTTCATTTTCGAGCCGTCTGTATACCAGATTGATTCATTTTGTTTTTCCCCTTTTTCCCAGCTTTTGGCCCTTTCTGGTATTTGAATATCAAAAGGTTTCTTGAAGTCGTGAATAATGGGCGTTCTATCCGATGGCATTCTTAGTACCGGATTTTGTTTTAATTTCTCTATCATTGTGTGGTGTCCTTTTCTCGAAAGTTTCCATCCAAATCCATTAGTAAACAGCCTGTATGCTGCCGCCATAGCCTCCTTCTCTACCACAAGGTGTAGTGGAGGAAGATCTAGCAGTAGCTCCATTGCTGCTGTGGGCGTAGTTCTAAACATAAACATAAAATAATATAGCCATTTTATTTATGTTTGTTTGCTAATCTTAACTAATTTTCTTTTGCTAATCTACCCTCAACAGTATAACAATTTTTGTTTGAGGCTAACTCATCCGCAGATTAGAAGGTGGTCAGTCGGCCACAATGTATCTTTTGCAGATGAGTCATCCTCAAATAAAAATTCTTATACGATAGAAGCAATATCTTTGACTATCTCCCTACTAGACCAAATATCAGCGATTATTTCTCTAGAGAAATAGTCGTCTTAAATATAAAACGACATTGATTATTATTCTACTATTTTTGTTGTTGCTAAATTTCTTGAACATTTTACAATTTGATTCTACATAATTTCGGCATTAATAATCAATTGATTAAAGTTCTCGAGCTAAAGCTCTCGGGCTCCAATCAGATTATTATTGCCAAAAATTATGTCTCATCAAATTAATATTAAAATATTTTCAAGATTTAGATTTAACAAAAATAGCTTACTATTATCAAGGTCTTAATATATTATACTTGATTATTTATTTTAATTAAATAGCTGTATTTTATATTTAATTTAGTTTATTTACGCTATACAAACAATGATAAAATTTGATACAAAGAACCTTTAGTGGATTCACTTCACTCAATAAACAGAGAATTTATCGACAACGGTAACACATTACTTTATTAAAACAAAAGTTAGATCTATCTCTGACATAAACTGAAAAGTCAAATAATGTAGAATTGTTTAATTCCATAAATAGATTGTCCGATTTTTTAAAAATATTTTATTAACAAAAATTTATTTTATGCAATCTGGAAGGAAACCGTTTTGGTTGTAGGTAATGAACAATAAATTGAAATTTCTCATTTAACATTTTATAAATTGACTTCCATTCTGACGAGTCGCCTTTGGCCCATTACTCGCAATTATTCTAAATTGCAAATCTTGCTTTTGATATTCGATCGTTCAAGTTTAATTAGTTTTTCAAAAACGGCGGTCATTAAAATTTAATTGAAGATAACCGGAGATCCAAGATGCTTTCCTTCCGATTCCTTGAATCGGTAGAAATGAGAAATTTTTCAATTAGCTCCAGATCACATTCTAATTAGCAGAGGATTAAGGGTATATTATCAGATTATTAAAGAGATGAAGAAATTCTGTAGGGTTGGAGTAAGAATTTATTCGACAAGTTTTTGGGTAGATTAAAAAGATTTATTGTATAATGAAAAATTTTTAATTCAGCAATAACCAGTTGAGAATTGTCTTAAAACTGAGCTTTATTAGATGTAACATTTTTTCTGATTTTTAATTTCAAATTCTTTATTAATCCATGCATACAACTTATAGCCAGATTGTCATTGGATACATCAGGCGAAATTGCAGAATTTTGTACAAATAAAAATAAAAAAACACAGTGGATGAAACCGAAATGTGAATGCCAAAATTAAATGGTGTGATTTAAGGTACGGTATTCCTGCGGAGCACGCGATGCGGAGTTAGTATGTAATTATTAAATGCGAATGCTCTATGTGAAACGCACTCTACATCCGCAACAGCAGCCAAACTCTGTGTCATGTGAAAAGTGACGTGTAGATTACCACATACCAATGCGCATTCATTTTAATATGATGTGGTTTTGCTACTCTGTGTCAGTGTGTCCTACGATTCGGATATCATCGTGAAAATGGTGCCGATTGCATCAATGTAGACTTTTTTACTTTTCCTAATTTTGGCAATGGTGGTTTATATATATATTGTGAAATCTCAAACAGTGCATTTTGATTGGCTACCTAACTTATTTCTACTACACTATTGACATCGACACTATCCGTTTAGTTTATATGGCCGTGTGTTTTGATTAGTTTTGACGGGCCTTGTTATTCATTTCTTAGCATTGTGTTTACTTTCTTTGAAAATAATATTGCCCTTAATAATTTCAACATTTATTAAATTTATTTGACGTGTGTGAAGTTGGCCGGAAAAAATCCCGGCTAGGAGGAAAAACGTGGATGTCGAAAGACCTTCGTTAGTCCACGTTCTTCCCATAATTAGTGTGGTTTTTCCCTCTCCCAATTTTTTTTATTTAAAAAAAAAAATTTCCCGTCCAGTTTCACAAGCCGGGAAGATTTTCCCGGCTGGGAGGAAAAACGTGAAAATCGAAAGGCTTTCGTTAGTCCACGTTTTTTTTTCACATTTACCATATAAGACTGTAATGGGACTATTATCGACTGAAAAAGGTTGAAATGAGATTAGAAAAAGCAGAAAAACATTTTACAACCCTCTCAACAATTTTACAGCACCCAAAGATGGCCCAACTAACTGACTTGCTTTGGTGAAACCAAGAATAATTGACGTGTATATGACAGCAAAAGGCTCACAATTTAAGGGTTAAAACTAGTTTACCCAAAATATTGAACCCTTGATGACCAAGATTTTGCAGCCCTGCACGCCCTCAACTTGGCACGTATAAAAAATTACTTCAAAAAGTGCACTTTTTATGCGAAAAACGTTTTCTACCCTCAAAAACCAACCCCTACGATTTTTCCCACTTTGCGAATTTTAAAATACGTTATTTTTATACCAGCTTTCTCTCAAGGGGTGGAAAAACGAAATAATGTGTGGAAAAAATCTTGCGGGGGTGCACTTGGCTGTTTGCATAATGTGATCCATGTTTCCAAGCATTTAACCCACACGTCTTCCATATTTTTAAATTTTTGAAGTAATTTTTTATTTGTGCCAAGTTGAGGGGTGTAAAATCTTGGTCAACAAGGGTTTAATATGTTGGGTAAACTAGTTTCAACCCTTATATTGTGACCCTTTTGCTGTCATATATACGTCAATTATTCTTGGTGTCGCCAAAGAAAGTCAGTCAGTTGGGCCATCTTTGGGGTTGCAAAATTGTTGAGAGGGTATTTTAACAAACACTTAATAACCAAAGACAATCTATAAAATATAAAATATGACTGCTCTAGCGGACTGACTGGCGTTTTTCTATATGCACTCGACAGAAGATAAAATAAAATGTAAGTTTAAGGTTAAAATAATATTGTTCCATTTCTCTTTTTCCAATGATTCAAATGCAAAGCAATTTTTTCTCGCTAATACCACACGTCGAAAAGTGTCTCTCGATCTCTTTGACATGAAATGCGACAAAAAGGAATGTTGACATGGCACACAGAGCTTAGAGTAGGTACCTAGTCTAAGACACAGAGTATGATTTGGAAAGCATTTATGCGATAATCGTTTTCCACATAACACAGAGTTAGTCCCCAGAATCGTCCGTCGTGCATATGAAGACTAGATATAAGGAGGTGTATCGGCATACTCAAAATACGGTCCCCAAAAACTCATGCTAATTGAGATTCTATAATTAACCGGCACTGGTACTGCATACGGTGTTTAAAATACATGCTTCTTATGGGAATTATACATATTTTTCTCAAAATAATAAAAATAAACTTATTTATAGCTAACTAAAGCACATAACATACTATTGTATTTATTTTTAAATAAGTCTTGCATGTTTTAATTAATAAATTATTTAATTTTATCTATATAAAATACAAATTAGGTATGTAAGACCAAATTCGAAAATGTTTCTTAAATGCTGAAATTTCAGTTCAATTTTTTGGCAATTTTTTTTTTTTTGAATTGAACCAATATATAGTTTTAAGAGTAAAATAAAACACAGTTAACAGATTTCGTATTGTTGTAATACAACTACAAAGGGAGATTTGGAAATACACTCACCGGCACGAAAAACGGAGCAGTTGAATTTTTTTAAACAAACTTAAAAATTTAATGCTTTGTGATATTTTATTATTATATCTTAAACATAAACAAAACAACAGGTTTTAAGTATTTTCTAACAACAATTGAACCTTTATTTGAAGAAACAAAGGGTTTTGTAACAATTTAAAAAATGAAGACGAAAAAGCACAAATTGGTGTTGTTGCTAAATGACCTTAAATTAATCAAAACTGAAACGAATTGCTAGCAAAAACTGGGGAGCCGCATTTTTAATAACGTGTGTTGCCCCCACGTGCTCGAATAATAGCCTGCATCCTCCTTGGCATGCCTAAAATTAAGTAGCGAATGTCCTCTTGAGGAATATGTTCCCATTCCTCTAAAAGAGCTTGTTGCAACTGATTTAAAGTTAAAGGAGCAGGAACACGACTTCGCATCCTTCGCCCAAGCATGTCCCAAACATGATCAATTAGGTTCGCATCCGGGCTTAACGCTGGCCACTCCATAACAGGAATGTTTACATCGTTTAAGTACTGTTGAGTGATTCTCGCGATGTGAGGTCTGGCATTATCATGCATTAGAAGAAAGTCATTTCCAAGAAAGTCAGTATAAGGGACAACAAAATCTTGGAGAATTTCATCAATGTACCTGGCAGCAGTTAAGGAGCCTCTCGGAAGGATGTACAATTATGTGTGTGCCTCCATAGAAATTCCAGCCCACACCATAACTGAGCCTCCTTGGTAGCCTACCCTAGGACTGAAGGTACATTCTGCGAAACGCTCTTGTGGTCTTCGCCATACTCTCTCACGACCATCTGGAGACCGCAGGCTAAATCTGGACTCATCCGTAAACAAAACGCGCCCCCATTCATTTTCACCCCAGTGCTCATGATTTCTGGCAAACTGAAATCGCGCAATACAATGACGCCTAAGAAGCCCTGGGCCTGTTGCAGGTCCACGACTGGTAAGATTGGCTTCTCCGAGTCTTCGTCTAACTGTCCATTCGCTTATGTTGGTTTGCCGGACGTGATGAAGTCGATTTCTGATTTCAACAGCCGTAGCATGACGATTTCGCAGACTTTGTAAGATGATAAAGCGATCATCATGAGCGCTAGTTCTTCGTTGGGGACCAGTTCCAAGTCGTCTGGTGTAAGCTCTAGTTTCCAAAAAACTTGTAAAAATACGGTGCAAAGTGCTATTGGATATGTGATACTGTTGGGCAACATATCGCTCACTTCTTCCGTCTTGAAGCAACGCAACAATAGCAGCCGCTATTTCGGGATTAACAGCCATAATTTTGTAGGTGAAATAAATGCAGCACAACTTTAAAATGTGTTTCGATCTGTCAAATTTCTCAAAACAATGAAAACAACAGCATTGTTGGTCATGGTTTCATAGCCAACTATGCACTTTGAAGTGATAAGTCCGTTCAATTTTTGATTTTTATTCAAAAACGCTTTTTTTCTTCAAATAAAGGTTCAATTTTTGTTAGAAAATGCTTAAAACACGTTGTTTTGTTTATGTTTAAGATATTAAAATAATAAAACACCACGAAGCATTAAAATTTTAAGTTTGTTTAAAAAATTCAACTGCTCCGTTTTTCGTGCCGGTGAGTGTATACGTGGTATTACCTGATCCTTTAATTTCAGCTTTCCCCTTTTTATTTTGCTAACAGTACCATCAGTAAAAATAGTCTTATAATATTTGATATCTTTGAAAAAGTATAGAACAGCATCATCTCTAGAAAGTGCTTTATCGGCACTAGGAACGATCTGCTGCCACTGTTCTAAAAGTTTAGTATCCTATAAAAAACATTTACAACAACACAATTGGGGTCCAAAAATAAATAAGAGTAGCAACTATTTACCTTACATTAAAACTTTTCTAGTAAGTAAAATTTAATGCATAATTATTGTTGTTTGTAAGTCAGCATCTATGACTGTAAAATTTTATACTATAGAAACTTGTAATAAAATAAACTACACTTCATAAGATACATATTGTGATTATTTTACAATATATAATATTATAGTACGGGATCCGGCTGCGAAATTAGTACATTCATAATGTAGTTGATCGAAATCTAATTTCGACGTACTTTTATAGCAAGGAGAATCCACTTTTCAGTAGGTGCCAATTAAAAATTGCCCGCTAGTATTTTTAATTAAAATAATATTAATTGAGTTTTCGGGAAACATTTTGTTTACATCTTACGGAAATAAATCCTACTCCACTTCACAACAATGTAATTGAAAACTTTAAAAAGGTACAGTTGCTGTTAATCGCTTAGCCGCAACCTCGTCGCAGCCAGGTGTAAACAGGTATAATTTTGTCTAATTTTTTCGTTCATGACGTATATTCATTCCAATTGTGCCACAGTATAGCTAATTTTTTTCTGTGCTTAATGTAATAAAGCTGCCTATAAAAAAAAAACCGCAAATAAAAGTTTCCTGCCGTTAGAGATGCTAGGCATTGTAAATAAAGTGACAGAGAGTGAGCGGGTAATGCTACTTGTCCGACAAATATGTTAAATGCCGGCTGTACGTGCTTTTTGAGCTATTGCGCATCTCTCGATAGATAGGGTTCTCAACTAAGCAGCTGAGCTGAGGTGTTTATTATTATCCTAACCTCACAGTTTTGGAGCTCGTAATACACATAATTATTTTTATAGTTGTTGTTTTATTAATATTGAAATAATATTACTTTTGTTTATGTAAAGATAAAACTTAAAAAAATGACCACGTGTGTTTTGTGTAGTAAAAAGAACAACGTGCTCCAATTTAGTAATGCATCGTTTAAAAAATGTTTCTCAATGTTATTATTTCGACGTAAAAAAAATATAAATATCACGATATTATATTTACAGTGGAATCTGATAATTATTTTGGTTACCATGCTGAGTGTCTTAAGAAAATCACTGTTTTGAAGCAAAAAGATAAAGAAGAATTTGAAAGTTTTTGCAAAAGTCAAACTGTAAGTAAAATTTTTTATTTAGTGTATTAATGCATGTGACTCTGTCAGACATTAATTAATATTTAGAATATTAAAGAAATTAGAAATGAAAAGTTTATTAATAAATAAATATACAATACACTCAGACAATTAAAAAATCTATACTTTTTTCTAATGAATAATTTTTAATTGTGTATTAATCAATTTTTAATTATAAAAAATTAATTTATGTTACATTAATATTGTGAATTATACAGGGTGTTTCAAAAAGGTATGTCATAAATTCATCCTCAGATAGATTACCAAAAAATAAGTGGGTTTGGCTATATTTACCTATATCAAAAACTGGCTCCCAACAAAGTTACAGGGTGTTAAATTAACATTTGGAAAAACGTTATTTTTTTTTTTTGTAAAAAGTTTGCTGTTGCGATTTTTTCTTCGAAATTTTTGCCAGTGCTGTAGATTTGAAGGCCCAATATTCTAAGGAGAAAAAAATTTAAAACAACCCCTTAAAAAAAAGTTGTGGGTTGGGTACCTTTTAACCCCCCCGTAGTTTTTTTGACATAAAGAAACTTGCTTTATTGATCCTAAAATCAAAAAGAACTATGAATTTTTATTTTTTTTTATATAGCGAAATGAACTTTGTATCTTTCTTAGTTAACGAGCTATTTACAATTTTTTAACTGAATTTGTAGAGCAATTCGTCCGTTCTGGACTTAACATATCAACAAAACTAAGAGTAGGTCAGATGTAATTGTACAAAAAACGCATATAAAAATCAGTGGTGTGTCTAGGGCTGTGCTAGAGCCGCCCCTGCAAAAACTACCTCAAAATTATAGGCAACTTTATTACATTAAGCACAGAAAAAAATTAGCTATAATATGGCACAATTGGAATGAACATACGTCATGAATGAAAAACTTAGACAAAGTTATACCTGTTTACACCTGGCTGCGACGAGGTTGCGGCTAAGCGATCAACAGCAACTGTACCTTTTTAAAGTTTTCAATTACATTGTTGTGAAGTGGAGTAGGATTTATTTCCGTAAGATGTAAACGAAATGTTTTCCGAAAACTCACTTAATATTATTTTAATTAAAAATACTAGCGGGCAATTTTTAATTGGCACCTACTGAAAAGTGGATTCTCCTTGCTATAAAAGTACGTCGAAATTATATTTCGATCAACTACATTATGAATGTACTAATTTCGCAGCCGGATCTTAGACTATTATATTTAGACATGAATACATTATTTTATTTACATTAGAAGCTTTATAAAGACTTTGAATTGATTTCTTGTTGTGTTTTCTTTAGTTTCACATTTGATTTTTATCCTGTTTTACAATCTGAAACGACGTAAATCTTGCTTTGATGTTTTCTGTCACTCATGTTACTTGTACTCAGGTACTTTTTTACATTATTTTAATTATTTTTACTAATTTTTTAAAAAAATCACTTCATTTTACATTGACATTGACACCGCTGTCATTCGACTAGGAAAATTTATTTAGATTTTCAAAACAATCTATATTAACGAAGCGACACAAATAGCCCTATGCTATCGATGCTTTTGATACAGGCATGTATCTAAATAGTGCAGGGAAACGACACCGACGGGTTACAAATACGGAGATGAACATGACGGGAACACCTGCAACAAAGACATATACAACTGCAAACGACTGAGACTGACACCACGAGGACACCAGGCAAAGGACGCAAACTGCCCGATATACGAAAAAAACGGACAAAGCACATGCGCAAAAAGAGACACGACAAGACCACGGCATAAAAAACAATCGGCAATCTCACTCTCCGCTGATCGCATACAAATATTATACTAAGAATATTTGACCTTGACGACGCCATTCGGGGGTCTTAGTCACGGTCGGATTAAAGCGTATTTAAAGATTTTGTAATAAAATAAGGTATTGATAGGCAGGATCGTATTAAAACAAAAAAGCTTCACAGATTGCGCCAAATAATTATCTTGTTTTTATTGATGGTCTTAAAATTTCTATTAATATTTTTAAAGTGAAATATATGAGCAGCCTAAAATATAACTTAGGATCGATTCCACCGTTGTGTTAAACGAAGTTTAAAATTACATTTTTACATTAACAATGTCATTTTAATCTCCGTTTAACACAAGGGTGGAATCGACCCTTAATAACATAGAAATCGGGGACAAGGAGCGTCAAATGTTATCTCGGATATAATTAAATCTAAAAAAAAAAAATTACAAACGCCGGATTTAGTGATAAATAATTCAAAATTGTGATAAAAAATTATTTTAATTTTTGTTATTAAACATACAAAACTATTATTTGACATTTTTAAATTGCCAAAAATATCTTTATTTGCTTTTTTTGTATGCTTTATAATAACAATACATGGAGCTTATATCCAAGTCTTCGTGTGTTAAGGCATATTGTGTACATACATCGCAACGTAGAATTTTAAGACATTTTTTTTATTAAAAATCCGCATATATAATAAAATTTCCTTAAAAAATATTAATATTTTGGCATGCAATTCATTAATATGCTTGTTTATATTTACATTTTCGACAATATTGCCACCATTACACGCGATTTTGGAAAATGGCTTATCCTTACTAGTCCTACGAGTTTCATGTAGCCTTACAAGTAAAGCATCCCCACCTGTTTCGCAGTTTTCAGTTCCAGAATGTAATAAATTTAAACATTGCAATTTTTGTCTTGCTTTTTGTAATGAAAATACTTTAGATTTATCAAGATTATAAAGCTTTGTTATTCGCATATCTAGAATAATTATCAAAATGAATATCAGAATTAAATTTTTGTTAAGCATTTCAATATTTGGGAATAACACAATTACGATTAATATTCATTTTTTTTTTTCAGAAAAAAAGTTATTCCTTACAAAAAATTCTGCTTGTTGAAGAAAATTACAAGAAAAAGTTTCCTTTTAAAGTTATGAAGGAAAAACGAAAGGAAAACTGTGACTTTTCTTCGTAAAATCAATAAGGTAATACAGATTTTTTCCTTTTGTCAATTTTAAGTTTCTTCATTTATTAAGACCATGTACACATGACCTAACATATTAATATAGTAAACCTATTTTTTCGTCAAACAGAATTTTTCTATAATGACTTTTTCCTTAAAATAAAAATAAAGATTTTTCCATTTTGTCAACTCCATACGGGAGATGTTTAAAATATAACATTTTACTTTAAATCTTAATAATATACCTACATCAGTAAATATAAATTGACGCTAAACTTTACGTGACGTTAACTAGGCACCCACCTACATCTTACTAATAGCTTTATAACTGACAAACTGACTCATATAACAATAACTACATAATACAAACATCACAAACAAAATAAATTTAAGATACACGCTACTGATTCCGTGCTACTGCAACTTGTTTGTTTTTGTCGATATAAACGACGACAGTGACGTTACTGGCTTGATTGAGAGGTTGGACCCCAAAATGGCGGTGTGCGCGTAGATGTGCGCGTAGCGTTGCTGCCAAGACAAGTTAGCCTGCCGATTGTTTATTATGCCGTGACAAGACTATGACATTATGTCAAGACACGGACTAACGGAACTACAGGACGGATCACCCATGACATCAGGAAGACAGTACGCCACAAATATTTAAATCTGAATAAAAAAACAGTACAACTCATAATAGGACACGGAAACATGAATGCATACCTGAATAGGTTCCACTTAAAAGTCACAGATGGTACCTGCGACATCGATGATGAAATCGAAGACACCAGACACATCATGACTGTAAAGGACAAATGGCCAGGTCAAGACTCAGACAAAGACTAAACGACAAAGGACTAGACTACATACCACACTGACAGACGCAGACCTGGTCAACTGAGTTAACGAGTGGGCAGATTGACTTTTACAGGACGACGAACCGGGGGACTAACCACAAGAAGGCACAAAAAAAGGTGGATTGATCTCTTGGGTTTCATGGCCAGCAAAAACAAAATACTGCGTATTTTGGAAAAAATTAAAAAAATAATTGTTTTTTTTTTGAACGATCTGTATCATCGCTAGTTATGTAACTCTAGATGTTTTGTAAACACAAAAGCATATATTTACTTCTTTACAGGTACAAATAACTTAAAAAAATAAGCTGAAATTCTGGTTCTACTTTTGTAATTAAATTTTAGTTTGTATTTATTTCAATAAAGAAAAAAAAGACCTGGCCCCGCTAATTGGATTGCGGATTGGAATGGGTTCCCTTAGCAGTGAATTCGCTAGATACCGGTTATCAATACCCAATGTCTAACGGTTGGGAGGGCTGGCTTAAAGAGCTGTTTTATCCTTCCTGGCTCTTAGACTATTTTGTTTTGAAGTAATATAAAGTTAATTGACGTGATTGATTTTATTAATGTAAGTAAACTGGAATCATTTTCGATTTTTCAAGTCATTTGGAACGAATACTTGAACCGGAAAACCAAACAAATCATAGCTAACTTGTTCGCAAATCTGCTTAAATATCTATTTTTCTTTCCGAAGTTTCAGATACAACCAAACCAGTCTCATCCTGAAAATCGGCAACGCCGCCTGCGGGCTTAAGCCCTAAATTCACGCACGCTATCTGCACTTTACGCCTAATTAAACTTCTCAAACTCCTCTCACTCCACGTGTGTAGCCACCTATGTACCGCGGCACTAATTTACTTTACTTTCCTTGTCGCTATTTTGCGGCAGATTGACGTACCTGTCTTTAACTGTCGGCGGTAGGGGCGCGGTTACGCATTAAAAGCGTGAAATGGCACGGTCACTAGGGATTCTTGCAATGATCTCGCACAATGCGGTGAGTGACACTTGTTAATTGACGTGCAATTGGGTCAAGGACAATGGGGCACAAAGGAAATTTTAAATGCGAATAATTCTAGCTAAAGCTATCGACCAAAAAATTATTATTAACTAGAAACTGTAAATGAGATGATTATGAATACATCGTTTATTTAAAGCTATTTATTTAAAACTGTCTAATATTATAATTTATTTTACAACTAATTTATTTCTACCCAAAACTCCTAATTTATATATCACATTTACTTAAATACCTATTTAACCTAAATAATATTTATTATATCGATCTACTCACAGCTATGTCTCGACTTATTATTTTACAGCCAAACATCCCATTTTTATAAACAGGAGAAGGCTCTCGTAGCTTTCACCAAATTCCTCGAGTATATTACAATATGACACCTACGCCAAAAGTTGCAATTTAATAACATTTATTGAATATTTTGCTGTGTTCCAGACTATTGATAGGCCTTGACAATGGGCATCCCTTTTACTATGGTCGTTCCATTTGGGTTCCATGGGTTAACTTATTTCTTTTAATATTTTTGGTACAAGTGGTTAAAATATATTTTATTAGAAATATATAATTACATATAGGATAATAGTTCTTATTAACGTGTTTATAAGTGTCGAAATTTCCTATATGAGTTTAAAGTGGTATATTTTGCATTTTTTTATATTCAATAAAGTTGAGATAAAAGCTAAAAGAGAAGTTTATTCTTTGTAAACAAATGAATGTATTTTAATATTTATTGGTATATAAAATTCAAAAATTTATTGGACCTTAGGGCCTGTCAAAGAAAAACTTGATTATTGGATATACCTTTTTTAAGGTAAATTTTTAACTTATAAAGTATATAGATATTCAGATGTTTGTTTACTTTAAAACAACAGTTTATTTATTAATAATTTATTTAAACACTTACTTATTTATAACACTATTATTCTAATTTATATATTTCGAATGTCTCTAAACTGTTCACTATTTATATTCACTGTCCATATAACTAACTTTTGTTGGTCCTCCACCAATATTTATATACAAATTGGTGGTCTAGGATGCTCCTCCATCAAAATTACCAGAATGTACCAGAAACTTTATCATGTTATATTTTGACCAGAAATAGTATCTCGTTGACTCTGGAATGTTCGCGAAAGTGTCTCCACCATAGTCGTCACATAGGTTTGGTCTTAAGGGGTTTAATTATGTATAATAGTCTCGGACAAGTTGAGCCTCAAAGGCCAACTAAGGGACTTGGAGAGTTAGAGCATGACTGAATAATGAAATGGCTCACATAACAATATTAAATTTCATTTTTTAGAATATCTCGACTTCACATAGAATTATTTTTGGGTAACCAATAACATTCAATATTAGAAACTAAAAATTACAATTTCCCTTACTTAAACAATTTTATCTATAAAATGACCACGGAATTGTTCAATTTGATGTCCTGATGATCGCCTGTCGTTCTTGAATCGGTTTTGTTCTTATTAGGAGTTATCAAAAATAGACATCTTGATTGCAGTCTGTAATGAAATATGTAGATGCGTTAGATTTACTCGCAGACGGATGATAACTATGTGATTATAATTCAATACCTGTTGCTATATTAGCCACAAGACAACATGTGATATATGGCTTCGAGAAATATGTAATTAATGCGACTCAAATTTTTTCACAAGGTCCGCTCATCACAACTGCGCCGATTACACCGCCATGTTATCCGTATCAATTGACTAGTTGTAAAGTAATGTCCTATGGTTCACACAGGACCGACTAGAGGGGAGGGGGGTAGCCGGGACTAATTTCCAGGGCCCATGCTCAAGTGGGGGCCCGGCAGCAGTATAAGGGGGGCCCGGCAAGCGGTGGTGTTTGTTAATTTCAGAAGTTCGACAGAAAAGGGGACGTTCTTAGTTGAAGCCCTTTTTTTTAAGAGAAATTGAAGTAGAGGAGGATAAATTTTTGCTTGAGGATCTTTTTTTTAGAGAAATTCAAGTAGAAGAAGAGGAGAAATTGGGAAGTTCTTAGTTGGAGACCATTTTCTTTTAGATAAATTCAAGTAGAGGAGGATAAAATTTTGCTTGAGGACCTTTTTTTTGGGAAATTCAAGTAGAGGAGACTACATTTTTGCTTAAGGACCTTTTTTTAGAGAAATTCAAGTATAGGAGGATAAATTTTTGCTTAAGGACTTTTTTTTAAAGAAATTCAAGTAGAAGAGGAGGATAAATTGGGAAGTTCTTAGTTGGAGACTTTTTTTAAAGAAATTCAAGTAGAAGAGGAGGAGAAATTGGGAAGTTCTTAGTTGGAGACTTTTTTTTAAAGAAATTCAAGTAGAAGAGGAGGAGAAATTGGGAAGTTCTTAGTTGGAGACTTTTTTTTAAGAGAAATTCAAGTAGAGGAAGATACATTTTAGCTTGAGGACCTTTTTTTAGAGAAATTGAAGTAGAGGAGGATACATTTTTGCTTGAGGATCTTTTTTTTAGAGAAATTCAGGTAGATGAGAAATTTTTGCTATAAAATTTGAGAATTGTCCTGGGGCCCGGTCTGACTCTCGGCGGCCCTGGGTTCACAGTGCTGTTTATAGCAGCTTTCTTCTAGTGTTGTATGCAAATAGTTGTCATTTGCGTTATTGTGAAGTTATTTTTTATTCAAGTTTTATTGTTTTATTTAGTTAGATCAAAGGTACCACTTAAGAGTCGCATTACTGATCGTTTCCCTATACTGTGTTGTAACCAAAGAGGTTAAAAAGGGTAGAGATAACATAGGAAGCATTTGTCGCTGCGCGAATTTTGCCAGAACCGAAAAACTGGGTGGAAAGAGTAGGAAGATGTTCTGGGCCGGACTTAAATATTTGTATTGTAGTACCTAATTTTGGTAGGTATGTAAAAGATGAAAAATTATGTGACGTTTTTTTGACTTTATTTGTTAGCATTTATGATGAGGGCAATAACACTTTATCAATATATAGCTAGCTAAGGGCCGATTCCACCTTGTGTCAAACGAAGTTTAAATTACTAAACGAAGATTAAAATGACATTGTTAATATAAAAATGTCAATTTAATTTTCGTTTAGTATTTTAAACTTCGTTTAACAAAAAGATGAAATCGACCCTAAGTAAAAGTTTATAAAATTATTGTAACAAAATAACTGTGGAGATAAAAAGTTATCGAAACAGCCAAAGTACTTTTTGCTCAAATTACACACAAGATTTTTTCTACGATCACACCAAAATAAAATAAATAATTAATTATTAGAAATGGGTTACTTTTTCGTTCGTTATAATATTTTAAGTTTATTTGACATAAGCCTACTCTTCGAAGAGAAAAAAATCATATCCTCCTTCCTCTTAGTGACTTAAAAAAAGTACTTCTCAAAATAAAGGTCCCTAAGCCAGGTCGCTCCATTTTGTGGAGATAGTACTGTTTTTTTTATTATGATTATTTTCTTCGCGGAGCCCTCACAAAGGCTTTGCGGAGCCCCAGGGCTCCGCGGAGCACACTTTGAGTAACGCTTATATGGAGAAATACTAAATAAATAGTTTTGAAAAAAGTATTGAAACCAGTTGTGAAGTTTGAAACGAATAAATTGGCAATGAAATTGATATTTTTGTATTTGATTGTATGTTACTCTTTCCACTTCCTGAAAAAAGATTCCCTATGAAACAAGAAATAGTAAACAGTTTATAATAATAACCTTTATTTGCTACTTATAACATGTACCAATGACCAAGTCTGATTCTGTTTATTTTCAAATCAACAAATATGGACGTCGACAGAATCTTTTAAAATTAAATATTTCACCGAAATAAATGTAAGTTTCTTTTATCTCCGTCACATTTCGCACTTTAATTATAAATAAAGCTTTAATTTAAATCACTAAAATACCAAATTAATTCTCGTTGACACATTAAATTTGGATGGACAACACTCTGATATGTGATGTTCCCAACTGTGATTGGTGGTGAGAATAATTTCGAAATTGGATTACGCGCAGTGTCTTATGTTCCATCTAAAGTTGTAACTAAGAAGGTCTATTGCGTGACGAATTAAAAGATAGCTGTTCTCCATAGTAAACAAAATTAAATTAAAGCTTCCTATCTCTGCTGTTTTTCTTAATCATTGGTTATAATTCAATGCCTCTTGCTGTATTAGCCAGAGGAATATTGTTTTTCGGAACAAAACGGACTCCGATGTTATTTTGATAAATATGGCTGCGAGAATTGATTTTTGTTTTTTTTTTTTTAATTTTAACGTATTGGTCACATTTTTTTAATACTATACATTATAATATTTTAAGGAGGTTCTTTCGCCACCAATGTTAAATAAAAAATATTAGATTATGACTAAAATAATTTTTTTTCTAATAGTACAAGTCCTTATTTATCTAATACTGAACTTTTAACTATACCTTACCGTGCAAATTTTTGAGAAAATTTTTTTTTAAAAATTTGTGTGTTTGTACAGTGTCTTACGAGAAAGTAAGACTTTAACAACAATTTTCGAATTATAATTAATTTTACTATTATTTATTGATTAGATGGAGTAGAAAAAAACTAAAAATAAGGTTTTAGAAATATTTAGGTTTTGTTTTTTACAATAAAATATATAGGTTACCGTGGAATTTATTGAGAAATTAATATTAAAAAATCACAAAAAATTTTCAACTAGGTTACTTCAAATTTTTTTTTTTAATATTAATTTCTCAATAAATTCCAAGGTAACCTATATATTTTATTGTAAAAAACAAAACCTTAATATTTCAAAAACCCTATTTTTAGTTTTTTTCTACTCTATCTAATCAATAAATAATAATATAATTCGAGAATTGTTGTTGAGGTCTTATTTTATCATAAGACACTGTACAAATACTCACATTTAAAAAAAAAATCTCAAAAATTTGCACGGTAAGGTATAGTTAAAAGTTCAACATTAGATAAATAAGGACTTCAACTATTAGAAAAAAAATAAATTTTAGTCATAATCTAATATTTTTTATTTAACATTGGTGGCGAAAGGGGTGACGAAAGGACCTCCTTAAAGTGAAGCCTAATTTTAATGTGTACATATTTAGGGCCAGTTAATATGAAACAATAATCGTAATAAATTATATTTATTGAATTAAATGTTTTTAAATTAATTCTATTGCTTTTAAGATATTATTCTGGCTCCCTCTCGCCTCTCGCTAATCGTGAATTCACAACTTCGGGAAAAAATCAGTAAAATATATGTTTTTAAAGGTTTACCCAAAAATCGTTCTCTTATAATAGTTTCCAACTTAATGTCGTTCTCTAGTCCAGACACAAAGATTACAATATAATTTAATTGTCCTTAAATCTGATACATAATACCAGTTGTCCTTTATTTATTAATAATTCGCATTTTTTTTTTAATTTTAATATTAAAACACAAAACTAATATTTTTTAATTCATTAAATAAAAAAAATCTCCATGTGTTTAATTTCTTAAATTTTACCTTTTTACTTTTATAAAAATCAGTAAAAACAAAAAAAATATATTTTTAAAAATTCGGACGGTAAGGTCAAAAACGAAATATTTGTGATATGCGGAGCTCTTAACAGAATATTACCCATAGGCTATTTTTAAAACTGATTTTTAAGATCTTAGCTCAAGAACATGTTAACCTATTTTCCAGAAGTTCACCATAAAACTCAATTTTTTTATATTTATCTTATTTTTATCATTATCTTATTTTTATCATTATCTTGCGTGGGTTCACTGTATAAGACAGTTGTCTTTTTTTCATTTATTCTATATAACATAACTATAATAACAAGTTATTCAATATTTCCTCCCAAGTTTATTTAATATTGTGATTACGGTCTATAGATCATCATTCCCCAATATATGAAAACATGGGGAATACGAATAACTCCAGACTTGTATGTATATCTATCTGAATGCAGCATCACGGCCAAATATCTTGATACTTTTTTCCTTTTTCCAATCAAACTATTCCCGAGAATACACTGTAATAAGTCAACTGTGGTTTTTTGTTTGAATATCTGCTCAATTCCATAGGCGTGTCAAGAGAGATGTTTCATTGGCAGTTGTTTTATTTTATTGAACAGTTTCTGCTTATTATATTTTTGTTAACTTATTATTTGTTTGACATTAATACTTTAGTACCTACTCTTTTATTAAAACTCGGGAATGTTCTGTCGCTAAAAGTTTATTCCAGAGAAAACGAGGAGATGTAACTACTAATAAATATCGTGTGGTTCTGAATAAGACATATTCTAAGGGACACAGGAGGGTTTAATATCCGCTGTTGTCATATGCCTATTTCATTATTCTTGTTTTGTTTAAAAATTATTAGTTATATTAAATTTATCTAAATTAGATATAATAATTTTCAATAAATTGCAAAACCTAGTCATGTTAGGTTGGAAGTGGCAACAGGGCTTACACCGGCATAGATATTTACGTTGTTTATTATAAGCGCACAGCGGCCTACACATTTATTCATTGATAAAAATAGGTTGTATCTGTTTAAAAAATTTTTCTTTATCTCTTCTCTTACTTCTCATCTTTCGTCTCCTCGCCCCATCCCTACAAATAGAGTGTATTGATTGTTGAATTAATCTTGGCATCGTAAATATATTTTATCCATGAATGGTTAAATCTCTGTTACCTCTGGTTTATTTCCTTTCACAACGAATTCCCTATACATGAGAATCCATGGCATTCTTTCATAGACCATGGGCCGAATTAATAAAACAAAGGCGAACCTTTTACTTGCGAAATGTGGAGAAAATTCTTTGAGTTGTATTAATACAAATTAAGCAAAACGTTTTTATCTTTTAGCAGCAGCAAATGTTTAATCCAGTAGATGTTTAGGTAAATGGGTATTAATAAAGAATACTCTAGAGGTACTTGGGTTTTAGAGCAAATCTTTGCAAAATGATGCATATTGTCAGTTACCGACTTATCATTACTAATATTACCATGGCTGAGGCAGTGAATGTGAGACACTTAAAACATAAACCTCGTAGTAACCAAGTATTTAAAACTAATTTTTAGATAAAGTTGGAGAGTTTTGAGGAGGCACGTTGTCGACAATGCAAAAAATTTAGATATATTTTCGATATCTAGCCGATCCCGGTTATCAAAGTAAAATCAGAGAAGAATTTGGAGTGCCTCAAGGTACGGTAGTAGTAATAATAAGAATTAATAATAATACTCTTCATAATTCAGTCCTTTTCTAGTGAATTTTAACCCCAGAAGTCGATTAAGCTCGTGTCAAAACCAAATTTTATACACACTAACAAAATCTTTATTTCACGACCCTTATTAACAAGAGGTCCAGTACAGACTAAATACCGACAGGAAAAATAGCGACAGCAAATGTAATGACGTCCAAATGCTAAACAACTACCTGCTTTGCATGTCTCAACATTAACCTCGAGATATTGAGACATTTAAAATTAAATCCTGTTGGTTGCTTAAATGCCCAGATATTGTCAGAAACTCCTCCTGTTTTCTCAACACTAATCTAAATTTATCGTTCTAACTTCCTTTTTAACCTCCCCCCTTTATTTCATTCACATATCTTCTTGCAAGGGGTACATTTCAGTAAGTAATTTTTATATTTTTTCCCATAAGAAACCAACGAGCACGTGTAAAGATTAGGTTAGATTGTCGGATATCCACATGCGTCATTTTCTTCTTCTTTTATTTTTCAGTTGCTTCACAACAGTTAACCCAGTCATTTCTTCTTCTTTCTTCTTCCTACAACATCACATACACTTGGTGATTGGTTCATGGCCCAAATCTTATATAATAGATAATAAATAATTCTTCACTCATAGTTTACATCTTATTAACTATACCCTGTCATAAGTTTACCCAAGAATTTTTTTCGTTATAATACTTACCACCACCTGTAGAGGCCTTAACTTGACAGGTCTCCTTTCAAAAAATGTTAGTTTTTTAAAAAAACAACAATGTTTAAAATAGGCCTTATCTTTTAATCTGTTTAATGTATGTGATTTGTTTTTGTATAGTCTTGAATATTTTAAAATTTTTACTATAATTGACTAATATTTCTTTTTTCAAATATTTTTAACTTTTTATTACGTGTAAATCGGTTCATTTTACAATTTATTTCAACCCAAAATTGATGAAACTTGTTTTTGTAGTATTCCCTAGTGGATGGAGAGTATGGTGAGTTCTCTTTTTTATTATTTTATATATCGTTTTGTTTCCAACACACCTTACACCACATATTCTCCTTTCCACTAGGCGAGCCTGAAGATGAAGTGATGACACTTCGAAACCGGTCGCACTCAATGTTTTGTTAAACAATTAAACATTGGCTTTCCTTGTGAGATATAAAGGACTTTTTCTCACCCTTCACCTTAAAATCAACATTAATAGTGCCAGTGGAATCATTTACTCGGCTGGAAGGATTTGCTTGCAAGTATAAGGTAATTAGTATTAATACGTATAGAAGGATTTGCTTTTACTTCTACCTCTTACTTGCAGCAAAACCTCTTACTTCGATCTTTTTCTCTTATACATTTTCTTCTTTTTATTATTAATTCCATTGAATATGTTGACGACTCCTCCTGCGTATCGGATCACGCACTTATCAGAGGTTAGTATTTTCTTATTTTATTACAAATTTATGTTATGTTATGGTTTGATTATTTTTAAACATTCCTATAATCATGAATTATAACGCTTTAGATAATTAAACCTATTTTTTTTTAGTTTAAAATGGTTGTTTTAACCATTTTAAACTAAAAATAAAACAAAAATAGAAAAATATTTTATTCAGGGGAACAAGAAATACGCCTTTCCCTTTAAGTATTTCCAGCAGAGTTGGGTGGTATCCGGATACTTCTGTATCCGGATACAGTATCCGGATACTTTATGTGTATCCGAAAGCTGTATCCGGATACTTTTAAAATTTTGTATCCGGTATCCGTATCTGTGACCAAATTTGTAAGTATCCGGGTACCGGATACTTTATTCGGCATTCGGATACTTTTAAATTATTTACCACAATCGTAACTGATCCAATCCATATTATCTCTATTAGATATAAATATCGCACATCCGTTGCAACAATGGAGAGCTATTCGAAAGTTTTGCTTTTGATTGTATGTGTCATAATGTACTCATACATGTATGACGTTGTTGCTCATAATGTTACTGATCATGTGTTATTTATATCATCATCAACATCAATAAAGTATACAGATATGACAAGATCAAATATACGAGCCTGCTTTGCCTATGCCAGAACGAAATATTCAGCAATCTCTCACTCCTTCAGTATACTCAATGTATAATTTTCTTAGCTGATTTAAGCGTCCTCACAGTGGTGGGGGTATAAACTAAACGATGGCGGCAATTTTTGAATGTCTGAGTAATTTTTTGGAAGCACGCTTTGAATGTGGATATCATGTGTGCCATTAAAGTTGAGTTTGATTACAATAAGCAAACAAATCGTAACTATAATGGTTTAATCATGTTTTGGTGCAAAAATTTTTTATGAAATAAAACCATTTATTATATTTATAACGATTTATTTATAAAATGTAAATTTAGGGTATTATTTTAACTAAAATTTAAAATAAGGCAATAATAATAATAGTGTTTTTATTTTTTTAGTTTTATCTGGTTTTTCTTATTTCTTATATTATAGGTATCTTGTGTTAGCAAGAAGACGTATTTTACCATAAAAATATTGTAACAACCTGGATCCCGGAACACTTACACTTTACAATCATAACTGAAAGTTTATCCATTATCTCAAATATAATGTGGTCACATTAATCCTTCCTCCATGTGGTCACTGATCAATGTATGCCGAAACTAATCGCGACACTACCTATTAAATAAACTTTGTGCTGTGGTCTTAATTTTGTGCTTCATTTCCATTTCACTATTGACTTTCTGCTTTATTTCCATTTTATTATTTAACAATCAGTTCAAAAACAAACAAATCACTCACAAAATTAATAAAGAAATAAGAAATATTTGTGGTTATGTACGTATCAAGTAGGCAGTGTTGCCACGGTCAAATGGTGACAATTCTCATCAATTACCCCCGAACGCCTGAAGTTACCAATAAATGCAATATTGACGATGAAAATATTTTAAAACATGACTTTTCAGCAATAGTGCATACTACTAAATGAAAAACGGCAAAAACGCTATAATCTTGCAAGAATAAATTATACACATTTATTCATTAAAGTTCATTTGTTGGTTAAGAATACCCAAAAATCGGGTAAAATTCTTGCTATTGGGAACGCTGCACAAGAGTGTTCTATAAACGGGGACGGTGGCGACCTCACGACGGCGGGGGTATGAAACTTAACACGCATTGACATTGACGGTAAGAGAGGATACACTGTGCTCTCGACTCTACCAAGTACCGCTCCCCGGAGGATCCATAAAAAATGGATTGTCGAATACATCTGACACTGACGAGAATATCGAAAGGTTGTATAAACATGGCAAGTCGCGCCAACAACAAGCTTATTTCGTTAGATTTATATAGACACAACACTGGCTGGTGTTTGGCGCGGTTCAGGCGCGACTCGTTTTATTTGCATGCACCTTTATGTTTTATTGTTTATTATATTTTAATGTTTTATATTTACAGAATAAAAATAATAAACAATTTATTGAGTAGTTTTTTTTCCTGTTTCTAATATATCGCTTTCCATTTCCAATTATTGATTTATGCCTAGTATTGTTTATTGTTACTCGTAATCAATCTTATTGCATAATTATAACTATTGGTATGAAAACATTGTTTTAACTCACTAATAGTATCCGTAAAAGTATCCTTTAAAGTATCCAAAAAAAGTATCCGAGTACTTTTTAGGTGAAAGTATCCTAAAGAGTATCCAGATACATTGTAAGTATCCGTATGCGGTACTCGGATACTTTTTTCCTGTATCCAACTCAACTCTGATTTCCAGGCGAGCTCTTTTTTTTAACAAAGTCCAGGTTTTCTTTTAAATCTGGTTAGTTGAAAATTGGAGATGGTTTAGTTTGGATAGTTTTATTTTAAAAATATTAATTTATTAAATTTCTAAAGGTGAGTTTATTTTTAAAATACTTACTAAAAAACAGTAAAATGAGCGCAATGAATTGAAAATATTAAAATAAAAAGTTTCAAAAACTAAAAAATATTTTGATTTCCAATGTAAATGGATATGTTTACATATTTTTTAAATATTTTCCAATATAGCATTACCATATTTATATTTATTAACAAAACCCGAATATAACTGACAACTTTTTGAGATTTATTTAGTTTATCTTAGGATTTAGATCATTGGCAACTTTTTATAAGGAACGCCTTTTTTTTTTTCAAAACGAAAAATTTAAAAATTTAGAAACTTTTTATGTGTTGTCAAGTTAAGTAGACACATGATTATTTTTATATTTGTAGTTTAATCATTAATGTTTTAAGATTAGAAGTGATGCTGGAACACATTTTAAATTAGACCCAAAAAAATGATAGCTATCATTTTTATTTGTTTATAAAAATTTTTTATTATTCATTTCTTTTAACGCGAAATGGTAGAAATTTTTTATGAGGCGCCTTTGGTTTGGGACGATATTGCATCCTTATTCGAAACTCAGATTGGAGACTTTCATTTAGCCGAATTTAATAGACATGAAGTTCGGACAAAAAGAGAAATGGAGTTCCGCAAAACCCGTACGTCAATATTAACATAAGTTGGGGAACATGACGTCGGATCTCCGATTTTGGACTTAGCGGTTAGCGTTGGCCAGGGGACTTGTTGATAGAGGCCTGTCTGAATGTTTTCTGTTTGGAACAAATAGCCGTGATATATGTACAAGGTGTTTCAAAAGAACATGACATAATAATAACAATATAAACAATTCAATATACAGAGTGTTTATTAATTGACTGATGATACGTAAGGGTGTGACTCCTTGGATTATTTTAATAAGAAAAGTTAATATGAACGTATGTCGTAAACATCTTAATTTTTAAACTACAAGGTATTACAGTTTTAAAAAAAATAACTTTTTATCATAATTTACTTTATGAAATTTTGTACACACGTTTTAATCTTTAAGGAGCTTTTTTTGACGAAACATTTTTTTTTTAATTTTTACCAGTGACGAACGTACGGAGATTGAACTAAATATTTTTTAAATCCTTATCTGGAGTAAATTTGGTCAATTTTTCCATTCGTATGATGCCCGTTTTCCATTGAGACTGCTTTTGATATTTCTCATAATTTGGTAGGCACTCACCATGCATGGAAACATTTTTTTTTGACAAAAATTAATTTTCTACTTTTACAAATGAAGTATTTTGTATTTTATTGAAATACCTAACAAGTATTATTTTTCTTGTTTTTAGATAAGGAATCATGCAAACCCGAAATTATTGAAAATTGTGAAGATGCAGCTTCCATGAATTTAGAAAATAAGTGCGAAGAGAATTTAAAAGAAGTAGACGTGACAAAAAGAGATTTAGTAGTAAATATTGCAGACACTGGATTTGAAGACACAAGTCCTAACAGCGACAATCAGGTTTATATTCCAAAAACGCAGATAGAATCATCATTGCTACAAGATATGGTAGGTGATGATCAACCGAAAGACAGCGTTGAGCAAGATCCTGATTATACTGTGCCAAGCGAAGAAAACACCAGCGAAAGTTCAGAAGGTGACGACCAAAATGACGAACCACATCCAAAAAAACCTAAAAAAAAAAACAGACAGTAACTTGCTTAAATTTTCTTGGAAAGAAGTTGAAGAACGAAAGGAAAATAGAAATTCTGGCCAAGAATATACAACAGCGAAAAACATCAAAGAAAGATGAGAGATCTTAGAGAAAACTGCAGAAATAAATTCAAGGAAAAGATTGATGAGAACATAAGATAAACAATTTTTGACGAATATTGTAATCTGGAAACACACGACAAAAGAGTCGCTTATGTTGCAAGTCTTATAAACGTTATAGAAACGGAAATAACATGAAATAAAAAAAGAATGGAAAATCCACCAAAAATAAATAGACTTTGTACATATATTTACAATTTTAAAATAAACAGTCAAAGAATAGTTGTCTGCGAAAGCTATTTCTTAAACACCTTAGATAAAACAGAAAAATTCATTTCAAGTACTGTGATCATTAAACTCAAATCAAGTAGTCATTACATCGTATTTCAGATTTTCTTTTTTTTAGTTCATGGAGCTGTAAACTCAGTTGGTATAATTTTCTTAAAAACTGTTCGAGAAAAGTTAGAATTACTATTAATTAGGATTAAGATTTGTATTTAAAGGAACTAACTTTTTTAATACAAAATATCATTAAATATATTTAAAAAATATTGTGATATCATATTTTCGTAAAATAGATAACAAACAGCATAAATGGCATGAACGGCATGAATGGAAATGTAAAGCAATTTGGTATAATTTTCTTAAAAATTATTATTAATTAGGATTTGCATTTAAAGGAAGTAACTTTTTTAATTTAAAATATTAGTTGTTCCATTTAAAAAAAAAATATTAATGACTTCATAGTTTCGTGAAATAGATAACACACTGTCTAAATGGCTTTAAAAAAGAATTTACTACGACCTGTCATGCAATAGCTGCCAGTGAGCAGGGCTATTATATCTAAGGGGATTGGTTAGTTTTTAAAATTAATTTTATTGTAAATGAGGGTTTCTTATTTTATGATAGACAGAATAAATACAGAATACAGAAATAGTAAGTAATATAATGTACAGTTGAAGTGGATTAGTATATTTAATAATAGAAAAAAATTCAGGTAATCTGATTTGTTCTTTCAGTGATGAAGGATGATGTACAATAACACGGCACGAAATCAAGTGCATAAACTATAACAATTTCAATGGTTTTGTATGGCTACTTGTTGTAAGCCAATAAGAGTTACTTTTTTAAATTATTTTGAAATATACGTATTTCTCAAAAAGTTAAATTTTTTTATGGAAAGCCCAATATTTGATTGCATTTATGATAAAAAATTATTAATATCTGTAGTGGGCATAGTAATAAATTTAAACCACAAATAGTATTAAACATAAAAATTAGAGTCTTCAAATGCAAAAAAACGTAAGGCTTTCATAAAATCTTTGTTTTTTTCTGGGATATTTTGAATATTTTAAAATAAATATTGAAATGTAGCTCCGGAGTTACATGTATCCAAAGAATGTTGTTTTTTTTTTCAAAATTGTTTGTTTAAAAACCAAGTTGCGAACGGTAAGTGGTAAACCAAACTATATAATTACTTTGAATTTCCTAGATAACACGACAGCTTCCACCGCCTGGACAACGTACAACTTAGTCACCCCCTCATCTACACCCAAATACAAATAGCGGGCTAAAAAAATCGACGTGCCACTTTTCGCAGTCATCGGAAGGACAATAATATTAAAGTATAATATGTTTGTTAATTATATTTTTTTTATCGTTTACATAAAGGAGAAACAACCACTTCATATAGAAGTCATTCTAAAAGAACATTACTTTTGGCAGAACAATGTTTTACGTAAATTAGTAAATTTTTATAATCTGTATGTAATGCCTGAGATTGTTTATAGAAATATCCCAAATGGACTGGAAGCAAAGACACCTTAATAAAACTTTTACTGGATTAAAAATTTTTTATTTTATCATTACTAATAAATATTTAAATAGTAAATGAAAGAATATTGGGTGTTATTTTTTCTGATTTTTTTTTAAACCATGGACTCATGAAGTACTTTAAGAAGCAAAAAGATACGGATGTCGCTGATAGCCTCAAAAATATTATATGACGACTGGTCTTAACAGTAGCATCACTTTATTGTATTGATGTATTAATGAATTTATCTTATGATAATTCGCATATTTAACCAACTTTAACCAATTTTTTTACAAATCGTTTCATACGAGTTTTAAATGAGTATTTTGTGACTTTATATGAGTGTATTCAATTCGGAAAGTCAAAATAAGTATTGAGTATAAGTGTATTTTTGATGTTTTTCGCATTTATTTTAAATTTTATTTAATTTTGTATTTAATTTTGGATAAAGTACCAAATTTTATTAAAAATACATCTTAATAAGAAACCGTTCAAAAATGAGTCTACATGTATACAGGGTGTACCAATAAAAACTTCCAGGCCGGATATTTTGGTAAGTAATAGAGATATTTTATTTCTGCAAACGCCAGTTCATAGAGCACTAAGAGAGCTTTAAGATATATAAATTAATTTTAAATAGGCCAATATGTAGATGGCGCTGCGCTTAATATATTTTTTTTATGGGAGGATTTTTCTTATATAGCGCATCTTGTAAAAAATGCATTTTTAAGCAGATTTTGTTTTTTAAACAAATTCGATAAATCTAGCCATTTTTGATATACAGAGTGGGCCACTCAAAACAGTTTCATCAATTTTATGTTTGTTGCGATACTTTTAACTTTATCGCCCTCTATAGTGATAATAACGTGATAACGTATTATAAAGTGTGGTACTTTAGTTGAAAGCTAATTTAATTACTAATGCAATGCACCACATAACATTAATATAAATATTTCCATATTGCACTTGCAATACAATAAATTTATCAATAATGTATGACTAATTTTCACACTATTGCAAGTGCAATATGGAGAATATTACATGGTACATTATTTATTTAAAAGTAATGTGATGAAGAAATGCAAGGGAGGTAGTTGACACATGACAGATGTCTGTATTGTAAAAATGTGTTTAATTTGTTATAAAAATTGACCAGTTTTAGCATTTTCTTAAAATTCAATGATAACTGCCGAAAAACAGGATTAAACTGGTTTACTATTTTTTAGAAGATGCGCTACCCAAGAAAGATCCTCCCATCGAAAAAAAAAAATATATTGAGCTCATCGTCATCTACATATTGACCTATTTAAAATCAATTTATTTTTAAAACTGAAGCTTTCTTAGTGCTCTGTTAACTGGCTTTTACCTAATTAAAATATCTTTATTTCTTACCAAAATATCTGGCCTAGGAGTTTTTATTGGTATATTGGTATATAACCTATATTTGTGTAAATTGTAAATATACATAATAAAATAGTTTTCTTTAATTTCGAGACAATTTTAAGATTTGGCAACACGGCGTCGAAACTTTCGCTACTTTTGCTCCATCCGACACCTATAACTTAGGTCCTAAACTAAATTCAATATGGACGCAACAAAGTTATTATTCTTACATCAAATCGTATTCATATCTTATGTTAGTTACCTATAATGGTTCATTATTAATAAAATACATAGATCGACAATAATAAACTGGTTTTTACGTGTTTTTATTCAACACATTTTTTGTCTATACATTGTTGGATGCATATAATAATATGACCTCGAATCTTGTAATTTCAAAAATAACTAATACATTTTTATATTGTATTTTATTTTTAATAATATTGGGATTACAAAGAATACCATCATTTTACCGTAAATATTTTTTTGAAAATTAATTTGTATATAACCAATCTTTTAATATTCAGAAAAATAATGTAAGTATCAAACATTTTAAAGGAATTAAAACTCACATTTTGTATTCCAATTTAGTGGGTTGTTTACACTAGAGGTTCCCAGTTGATTTTTAATAACACTATTCGCTTTTTTTTAACACTTCCAAGTCAATTCGATTTGATGATAATGTAAATATTGACTATTATTATGTATACAAAAAATTAATTAAATGAGTTTCAAAGTACTTAAGAACATTCACCCGAGAACACATTTTCGAAAACCGAACAAAAGTACATATTTAGGTTAGGTACCTACGTTAGATATGTTTACCGAAATCCGAGCAATATACATTTTCTTTTATTCATCCTTGTTGATAAACCTTAGTAATTACTCAGCACTGTTTTAATATATTTCAAAAAAGAAGTTTGCAAATACTGAAAATACTAGGATTTTTAATCTTTTAAATATTTGACAGTACTGAATTATACATGCTACGGTTAAAGTATTTACTTGGCTAGTTTATAGACTAGCTGGATAGTACACAAACTATCCAAATGGCTAGTTATAGTTATATAAGTTAATTTGACATAAGCCTACTCTTCGAAGAAAAGAAAAAGAATTGTTTTATTACTTATATGTCGGTAGTTATTAGTCGAGGCAATGAAGCACTAAAAAGGCCAAAAGTTCGGAATTTTTAGACTACGACGGATCGGAATGCGGTTTTTCGCTTCCAAAAATTTTTTGGAAAAAATGTCCCTACTTTTTAACCTATACAAACCGGAAATTGCATTGCTGCAGCCAAAAATGCATTCAAAAAATCCTTTTTTTGAGACGGCTGGAGCTCACGAACGCCGGTGGTATCAGCCAATACCCCCCGGACACCTGGTGTACCCGAACCTGGACGTGGACGCCATCCCCAAGAATTTTACTGACAAGATCGCCAAAAACAACCCGAAAATCATTGTAGGGGCGTTTTCTTGGGCGCTTAATCCAAATTTCACATCGGAAACGATCCCCTGAACGCGGACCTCATCTCCGTAGGTTTCCCTCACAGAATCGAAAAATACGAACCGAAAATCGTTATTAAGGGTTTTTTGGGACGCTAAATCCGAATTTCCCGTCAAAAACGACCCCTTTAACATCTGGTGCGCCGGAACTTGGCTCTGAACGTTATCTCCATGGGAATCTCCCAAAATTCAGGCGGGGAAGAAGAGAAACTCGGCTACCGAAGGTTTTTTGGGTCTCTGAATTTAAATGTGGCATCGTCGAACACCTTGCGGACACCTGGTGCGCCGAACCTGGACGTGGACGTCATCCCCAAAAATTTTCCTGACCAGATCGCCAAAACCAACCTGAAAATCTTTGGATAGGCGTTTTTTGGGGCGTTTAATCCAAATTTCACGTCGAAAACGATCCCCCGAACACCTAGTTTACTGGAACATGGGCCTGAATGTCGTCTCCGAGGGTTTTCCTGACACAATCGAAGAAAAGAAGCCCAAAATCGTAATGAGGGGTTTTGGGGAGGCTGAACCCGAATTTCACCCTCCAAACACCTGGTGCACCAGAACCTTTACCTTGGGAGAAAAGTGAAAGGCCGCTTGGCAAAGTTCGGAGATCTAGGCGGAGATTATTCTCGTAATTCTCCTCGATCTATTTGAACCCGGCATTTAGAATTTTACAGAACTGGATCAACTTTTTCGAGAACCCCAGGCGAGACTTACACATTATGATCGTGTCTGAAAAACCCTCGGAAACGACGTTTTAATCTTCCAAAAGCGGTCTCAAAATAGTATAACATCATGTAATAACCATTACATGACAGTTGCATACGCTATTTTTTTAGACCTGATAAATAATCAAGAACTATAATTATTATATTTATATTTGTATTGAACACTATAACAGTAATTACTCGTATTTCTATAAAAAATTCTACAAAATTGTAATTAATGGTATTACCTCGGGTACTGGTATTGCCATAGATTTTTGAGGCAATAGTATATTACATTACAAGTGTGAAAAGTGACATTTTTCACAAGAGTGGGAAATATTGTCGCACGAGGCACAAGCCGAATGCGACTATCACACTAGTGTGGAAAATCACTTTTCACACAAGTAATGTACAATATTTTTCCTACGACCACAAAATAATTTCTTTAAAAAATGTAAAACCAGGTTATTATTATAATAATTAAAATGTATTTAAAAAAATAAATAACAATAATTGTATTTATTCAATCTTCATATTTTTTAAACAAAAAAATAACTAAAAAAAAATAAATTAAAAAAAAATCTGCCGCCGCAAGGATTTTAACGCGCTCGCTCCCCATGTCTTAAATGGCAAAGTTGATAAAGTTTGTTACTCTAACCATCTCATCTGAGCTAATAGACCTTGTGTCAATGAAAGGATCTAATCGGTTATTGTGTTTAACCAGAATAAAAAGTAAACATAACTAAGTTATTTTAAAATTATTTTAATAATAATTGTTAAAGATAAATATCTAGGATCTTATTTACAACAATTTCAATAATTTAACAATCATATCGATTTTAATATTAATATGGATATTACATAGATCAAAATAGACACGACGAGTTTGACATCTTGTGACAGCTGATGCGGAAAGTAGCATATTCGTACACGGGTGGAAAGTAAATTCTTATTCATACGCGTGTGATATAGGGCACTTTCCATAGGACTATACACGGAAAAAAATGTGACTAGAAAATTTTACTACAATGTTGTAGTAGTAGACTTGTAGAAAAATACTTAACAATTTGTCGAAAATTTTACTACAATGTATAGTTAAAAACTATTCATTATTGTAGCAATTGAATTGTCGAATAAAATGCTACAACAATAGGAAAGAATTCCACAATGTTTAGTATATTTTACTATTGTTTGTAGAAGTAGAAATTTATTACAATTATCGTAATTACTACTACTAACTTCTGAAAAAATTTGTACAAATATTAATAATTATCTCTACAAAAAATAGTAATATTCTCTACAAAAAATAGTAATAATTTACATCCCTTCTTATGAAAATTATTCAATTTTGTTCAAAAATATTCTATAATATTGTAGAAATTCTAAGTCATGTGAACAAAACAGAATTCTGCTATTGGCCAACGTTTTCTGACGTCGATCATAAATGGCCAGACAGCAGTAGCCGTTCTCCATGTTCACATAACAAAGCATGGTACATATACGAGTACCTATAACATTATAAGCACCGATGCGTTTGAGAAAATTTTAATAATAAATTCTATTGGTGGTAAGTACATTTATTGTTTCTGAATAATTTACCTTTAGATAACTAATTTAAATAACCTTAGTAGATTATTTAAAAAAAAAAATAGTTGTGGCCAACGATCGAATGTTGTGCCCAACGATTGTGATTGTGACATACCTACTTTCTCATTTTTGTTAGTTATCTGACTTAGTCATTTAATATCCAAATCAGTGTAAAGGTGATAAATATCCCCGTTTTAAGGGTATGAACAGTTCAATTGTTATTAATTTTTATTTCATATTTTTCAGGTGCAGAAAAGCCAACTGAGACTGAGGGTGCTATTATTACTGTTATTTATTACATAATGTAATTAAGACTTTGTATCTTTTATATTAAAACAATAAATTGAATATTTTATTAAGGAACATTTTTTTCTAGGTTATAATTATAATAATTATGGAATACTACTACAAGTTTTATTAAAAATTACTACAATTTGTATGAATTTTTACTATTTATTGTGTAAAATTTTCGTATTTATTTTCATAAAACGCAATACATTTTTAATATAAATTCATACAATGAATAGCAAAAATTATAACAATTTGTAGAACAATTCTTATGATGCATTTGGATATTTTTACTAAGTATTGTAGATAATAACTCTACAATACATTCTACACAAATATTTGGAAATTTTTACTACAAATTGTCCCTGTCCCTATATGTACTATTTATTGTAGAGAAAAAATCTATAATTGTAGAAATTTGTTCTACAATTTTTTTTCCGTGTACAGTGTGATATGTGTCATTTTCCTAAGTGGTCGTAAGAAGAATATTTTGTACTGTCTGGTATGTCTTCTATATCGCTGATATTAGACATTTTGATATTATAATTATCAAAGTTTAGCTATCTACAAAAATTTAATACGTACTGATTTTGACAATTAAAACAATTACATAGAAACCTAGGATAAAATGTCAAATTGATGACAATTCACAAAAAACGTCAACTTTCTAGTAAAATTTGATTGTGCCAAAGCCTACTTTGGATAGTGATTGTAGAAAAAATAATGAAAAAACTGTATGTAAATAGATGTTTTCATTTGAAATAATTTAGATAATTTACAGGTGAAAGTGGAAGGTGCAATTTTTAGATTTCCCAGTTTAATTATTCATAAATCGATTGTTCCATACACGAATTCTCGAAAATTGGATCGTAATATAAAAATTTGAGGAAAGATGTAAAATTTTAATTTTTCGTTATTTTCGTTGGTGATGGGTGTGAATCTACATGAAAAAATAATTATAGGTGGCTATGTTAACTATGGTCCAAAAATTTTCCATTACGAAAATACAGGATGCTAAAGTTTTGGGGAAAAAAGGAAAATTCATTGTTATTTTTGTAGGCGCTTGAGATATTTTAATAATATTTATTATTTAGTGACAGTTAATAATGGTGCATATTTTTGAATACAAAAACAATTTTCAGCTTTAACAATGGCGTGCCTACGGTAACTAGCCTCAATATTTTTGAAGAAAAAAATTGTGCGCCAATGGATATTTTCCAATTAAAAAAAATACATTCAGACCGTTTTTTAAAAAGCAAACTCTCATTAATTTAGTATTTATATTTACACATTGAAATTTGCATATCATCCTGTATATAATAAAATTTTTCGAGTTAAGCTACGGTTTCATACAAAGCGGTCGTAATTTGACGGCGATCTTCGCCGCGAAAAAGAGTGTATGTGCTTGCAAATCGGAGTTACACTCCTCCAGAGCGTTCGACGCAAAAAATACGGCACCGTATTTTCTGAGATAGTGAAAGCACGTTTTTTGACGGTGCTCCAGTGTCGTGATTCTATGGTTTTAATATTAATTAAAAATGGCTGAATCTAGCAAACAATATGAAATTTTAGTCGACTTTGTTCGAACTCATGAAGCACTTTTTAATCTGAAATCATCAGAGTACCGAAAGACACAATTGAAACAAAGGGAAATTGGGATAATACTTCGTAAAACAGGAGGGTATTATTTATTATTAATACACATAATTATAAAATATTTTAATTTTCTCTAATGTCAGATAGCCAAGCGGCACTTAAGGCCATATCGAGTCAGAAAGTTACGTCGAGGCTGGTATAGGAATGCATCAAAGAACTAAGAACACTGGCAGACCGAAATAGAGTAAAACTATTTTGGGTGCCAGGTCACAAAGGGATCGAAGGCAACGAAAAGGCTGACGAACTTGCAAAAAGAGGGTCAGAAGAAACACCGGAACGAGACACAAACCCAGGAGTACCAAAAAGTACAGTCCGGGGTTTAATAAATGACTGGATTCGGGAACAACATATCAACTATTGGGGAATCACCCCAAAACAGGCACATGGAAAAGTCTTCATAGGCAGACCATGTCCCAAAAGAACTGGAGAACTACTCCTAATGAATAGGAACTAGTTGAAAGTGATAACAGGGTTCATAACTGGGCACGCCCCAGTAAAGGGACACGAACAAAATTGGCATGTACAATGAAGAACTCATGTGCCGACTATGTCACAAGAAACCAGAAACGGCCAAACACATACTGTGCGAATGCGAAGCTCTAGATCGCAAAAGACAGGCTCTTTTTGGACAACCCCAGGTTTATCCAACAACGTATAGAACCCACTCACCCAAGGATCTGTACAAACTTGTACAAGGTACAAAGGTCATAGAGTGGGTGCTATGAACTAACATGGGGTAAAACACAATAAGCCAATAGGCTTCAGTGTTATTCGGAGACACATAGTCAGACGATCCCAGGAAAAAACAAATGTAACGTTCTTACCAATTAATGGCGCTAGGTCCGAAAAATTAATATTTGAATTTATCACGAATTTAAAGTAGTGTCTGTTGGGCACCTGTATTATTTTCCGCTAAATTAATCCAATTTTCTGTTGGTAGAGGCATCATCTACTGTAGCTTGCCGCCGTATTTTATCGCACCGTATTTAATGTTACGATAATCTTCACCGTTCAAAACGACCATACTACTCGTTGGAAAAAGGACAGACAAATTACGGCCGCTTTTTTGGGGTACCGCTTTGAAGAAAACCGAAGCTTAAGACGTGTGTGGAAAATGTATGTATTTCGTTCATCCTCTAAACATTTACAAGGGTGATATAATAGGTTATATAAAATAACGGCACAGGAAAGTCATGTGTTGGTCTAGCGTATATTATTGTGTAGCACATCAACCGCATGTATAACTACTATAGTATTTCTTTTGACGAGCTGAGAGAGTGGCTGTCCCTAGACACCTTTCAGCAACAAGTTTTTAACAAATTGGAAGGCAAACCCCATATGCTTTTTAAAGATGCACAATAAACGTAGTAAGGTGTAAATGATTTAGAACAACCCTGCTTCCTCACCTTACAGGTACAAATATGATAGTCTTTAAAAAAATTCATTTATTTCAAATTGTGTTATCTGGCTCTACAAATACATTTTACTTAGAAAATCATACAATACAGGGTGTCTGTAAAAGGTCTTTACAAAAACATACCACATATTCCTTAGACCAAAATAAATCGATTTAAGTAAAATTAACTTAGTACAAAGTTGCTTCGTTTGGGCTCCAGAGGGCCTTGAAGTTACAATTTTTAAATCGTTTTTCCCATATAAATTTAAAACGGCATATGCGATTTTGCTGAAATTTGATTTATTGGTAGAGTTTTATGTAAAAGAAAAATGGTATTAAAATTTTGTCCGATAATAATACATAGCTGTAGAACTTGATTTTTTAAATAATTGCACCTTTAAAAATTCTACGCCAATGGAAGAAAAGGAGTTTGAGTATGAAATTTAGATTGCGCAACTCATTTACTTTAAAAAAGGTACTCTTGATAAGACTCGATTACTCTTATGGTTTTCGCTAAAGTTCTGTTTTAATAATTTAGAGTGTATAGATTTCACAAAAATATTAATTTACAACATAATCAAAATAGAGATTTTACAAATATTGTTTAAAATGTTCACCATTTTCACGCATACAAATATTTATACGTCGAATAAAATTAAAATGTATCCTTTCCATAACTTCTTCGTCACCTCTAAGATTGTTTATTGCATCTTGAATACGTTGCCAGAGTTGTTCCTCATTTTCTACAGGTTCCCTGTAAACTGTGGATTTCAGATGCCCCATAAAAAGTAATCCATCGGTGTTAGGTCTGGGGAACGTGGTGGCCAGTTTACAGGTGCGTCATTACCTCTGCCTATCCATTTGTGTGGATATTGTTCATTCAAGTAGTTTCTAACGTTTAAAGAAAAATGTGGTGGAGCTCCATCTTGCATAAACCACATATCTCTCCGAAGTTGGAGAGGTAAATCTTCTAACAATTCTGGCAACATATTTTGTAGAAAATCCAAATAATTTTCTCCAGTTAATCTTCGTGGAAGTATGACAGGACCAACAATGAAATTACCAATTATTCCAGCCCACACATTAATTTTTAATTCGTGCTGAAAATGGTTTACCTTTATTGCATGCGGATTTTCAACGGCATAAACATGTTCATTATGGGTATTAGTTATACCTCTTCTTGTAAAACCCGCTCCATCGGTAAAGAGAACCTTCTTAACAAAGTTTGGATCTCTTTCTGTTTGCATATTAACAAATCGACAAAAACCCAAACGAATTTGAGGATCATGGACTAATAATTCTTGTACTGGCTTCTTATGGTATGGATATAGCAATTGTTCTCTAAGCACTTTATGAACGACATCTTTACTTACTCCTAGTTCCCTTCCAATTCGTCTGGTGCTTAATTCTGGATCTTCTTCAACACGTTCTAAAATGTCTTCTTCAACTTCAGGAATCCTTACAAAACGTTCTCTTCCATTATCAACAGTGTTGGGAGCAATGGAACCGGTCTCCCGAAGATGTCTCTCAACAGCAGCAAAAGTTGGGTGGTTAGGTACATGACGATTTGCAAACCTTTCAGAGTACACCCTGACACTCTCTCGAGCATTTCCTTCACAAAATCGTAATGTCAGTAACATATCGGTATATTCTGCATTGGTATATTGTACAGCCATATTAATAAACTACGCATTTGTTTTTTTAATTATTGAGTCAGATAGAACACTTTCAATCGTTAACAAGAGATTAGGTGTTAAAACTTGACAATATTTTTATTTAGATGAAACTATGGAAACAAACAATAAATGTTTTTGTATACGTATTGCAGGCAAATAATTAATATTCCTCAAAAAATCGTACATGGCAAGAATCGAGTATTTTTGTTAAAAGTCTCGATTAGAGATGTTGAAGAAGATATGAAAAAGGTACATTTTTATGTTTTTCATCGTATAAAATTTTGTCCGATAATAATATATAGGCGTAGAACTTGATTTTTTAAATAACTGAACCTTTAAAAATTCTACGCCAATGGCAAAAAAGGGGTTTAAGCATGAAATTTGGATTGAGTACTTTTTTACTACAAAAAAGTACCCTTGATAAACTCGATTTACTCTCATTATTGTTTATGTTCTAAAATTACTAAAATTCAAATTTCGTCAAAACCATGAGAGTAATCGAGTCTTATCAAGAGTACCTTTTTTAAAGTAAATGAGTTGCGCAATCTAAATTTCATGCTTAAATTTCTTTTCTTTCATTGGCGTAGAATTTTTAATGGTGCAATTATTTAAAAAATCAAGTTCTACGCCTATGTATTATTATCGGACAAAATTTTATAACCATTTTTTTGCCACATAAAACTCTACCAACATACAAAATTTCAGCAAAATCGCATAAGCCGTTTTAAATTTATATGGGAAAAACGATTTAAAAATTATAACTTCAAGGCCCTCTGGAGCCCAAACGAAGCAACTTTGTACTAAAGTATTTTTAATTAAATCGACTTATTTTGGTCTTAGGAATATGTGGTATGTTTTTGTAAAGACCTTTTACAATCGTTTTGATGCTTATTTCTGAGTCACTCTGTATAGGATTTTTTATTAATTTTTTAGTAATTAAAGGTGTTTTTTATTTCTTTATTAATTGTAACTCATCTTTGGTCGACTCAATAGTTATTATCTTTCTATATTTTATCCTGCGCCAATACATCTAAATCTTAATTCTATTTTACCATTAAAAAAAATACCCTCTTGTCCTCTAACCATATTTTTTCTGCACTTTTTTTTTTGTTAAAAGCAGGAATCTTGTACCCTCTACTCGTAATAGTCCTTAAAACGTAGCAATAAATCCTGCTAGACGGGCCAAAACAAACAGAAGAAAATGGGAAACAACCAGAAAACAAGTGTATACAACGTTCTTTTAAAAAGAGTCGTATATCTTTGGACGATGTTGTAGCAATTTATTTATCACTTGATTTTCTGTAAAGTTGCGAAAAAAATCTGGTGTATTACGTGTTTATAACCTTCTCGGTAACCCAATGTGTCGAGCGCTCCTATATTAAATTACTGGCCTTAAATGGAAAGAAATACGTTGCTTCGGGTTCCAGAGCAGAATTTGAATTAATTTGTATGGTTTGTTGTAGGATTTGATAAGTGATGTATTAGCAGTAATTTCATAATTAGGTATTGATTTGTATTATTTATGTATTATGGTATTTGTCCAGTTTGGTTATAATTATTTGTCGATACGACATCCAGACTTTAATACCCGCGGGTAACCTTGTTAATATTAGTTGGTATTTTCGAGGTTTCCGTCACTTGATAGCCAAATTTTACCGTCAATCATCTGTGTGTCTTCCCGAAGTGCCATAGCAACTAATAATATATAATAGCCGACCCTTCCGACACAAGCTCTTTTTTTTTTATTTAAGGGGTTACCAATAAGGGGGACTGAATTATAGGGATTGCATTACTATTAATATTTTTCGAGAAATTTATATTTGTAGAATTGTGCAGCTTACTTAAGCAGACACAATGTATACATAAAAATTAGTGATGTGCAACGATTACTTTTCCAAGTATCGAGTAGATACTGATACTTCCTATTCGAGTATCAGATATTTTGTATTCGGTACTAAGTAATCATTATATTATCGGTAAATCCAATAAATACTGAGATTTTCTATGTTGTCAATCGTATACGTATACGCAATAGTTCATTTAATGATTAAATGATTCAACACTTAATTCTTTATTTTTAGTAAATAAGAAGAACGTTGATTTTGAAATATTGTCAAGGCATACCAGAATGTAAAAATATTATTAAATATACAAAAATAAAGTAGACCACAAGAAGCTGTGATTTTATGATGGAATTGTTGTATTTGTTGTATATTTTATTTTAGTATCCAAATGAATGGTTTTATGAAAAGTATACTGGTCACTTTTAAAATTATTTAGGTAGAATAGGCAGTTTTTTAAATAGATTAAAAAAAAAACTTAAACAAAAATAAATTTTGGTACAAAAGAAATATATTATAAATGTAAACAAAACATAAAACATATTATTTTAAAAAACTACTAAACTATGTTAAAAAAACTCAAAAAATATTGTTTAAATAAAAAAATAGCTCTCAAAGTCTCAAATAGTCTACGACTAAATATAGGTAGGTATAAATTAAAAAGAAATTAATTAACCAAAAAATTAAAATGAATGCGCATTGCCATTTAAATACACAACTTTTTCTACATTTTTTGGTTTAAGTCTACTTCTACGAACCGAAACCACTTGGCCCGCCTTAGAAAACACTCGTTCACTTGGAACAGAAGTTGCCGTTACACCTAGGTATTTTTTTGCCAACTTTGATAAATTTGGATACACTGCTTCCCTTATTTTCCACCATTTTAGGGGGTCGTCCTTTCTCTTAATGTTATTCTCCTCTGCGTACTGTTTCATTTCAATAATTGAAGCGGCTACTGTCGATGTATTTTTTACGACTTTTGCTTCAAAACTTTTCCATATTGAATCCTCTTCCATAGCCTCCTCTTCACCTTCTGATACTGATGTTTTATAAACCTCCATAACTTCATTGTTTCTCTTAATAAGACTTGACATTTCAGACATTAAAAGTTCTCTCACTTGAGTAACTGCGTTTTCGGTGCTAAAACCTTTTTTTTAAACCGGGGATCCAAATAAGTTGCTTTTGCCAGTATTGCATTAAACTCAACACGATGAAATCTCGTTCTTAAGCCCTGTATCAAACAGTCTTTTAAACTCGATGCGGTCTCGTCATCGACCTGAAGGCCACACAAAAACTGTTTTAAGCTTTCTATCAATGGTATTATTTTTGAAACACATACACTTTTTTCGGCACTCAGTTCTCTAGTTACTTCCTCAAAAGGTTTTAAAAGGACACAACATTGTTTTAATACTGACCATTCAGCTACAGTAAGTATCTCAACAGGGTTATGCAAAACACCAACAGCAGCTTCAAGTGGTATTTGAACGTCACAAATTCTGCTAAACATAAAATAGGTGGAGTTCCAACGGGTAATAACGTCGTTAATTAGTTTTAAATTTTTTCCAGTCATTTGCGTTTGCATTTAGTTGAGTTTTTCTGCTGCTGTAGTGCTCCGATGAAAATGTTCTACAATTTTTTTAACTTTTTTCTGTAATGGTTCTAATAATTTTAAAGAATCTTGAACCACAAGATTTAATGTGTGTGCCAGACATGGCAGATTTGGCCAACCAGTTAGCTTTATTGCGGCTGTTATGTTTCTTGCATTGTTTGTTACTACAGCTACTATTTTATCAGAAATATTCCATTCATTTAAAATTTGCAATAACTAATTTCTAATATTTTCAGCTGTATGACTTTCTTGGAAATGAAAGCAACCCAGTAATAGTGATTTTTGTGTCCACTCCCTAGTCACATAATGTGCAGTTACTGCCATGTAATTTTCAACAGAACGTGATGTCCAAGTGTCAGTTGTAAGTGTTATATACTCTGCTTCATTTAATAAAGATTTCACTCTCAATACAACGTCATCATATTTTTTAGTTAACAAATCACGACTTAAAGTTGTTCTTGATGGTAGTTGATAGGAAGGATCAAGGACAGCTATTAGGGCTCTAAATCCATTATCCTCGACTACAGAAAATGGTTGAAGATCTTGTAAAATCATGTTTAGGACCATTCCATTTAGCATTTTTGTTCTAGACACAGATGCTGGGCGTACAGAAAAAGCCGATATTTTGGTTTGTGCAAGTTTACGTGTAGGTACTTCGGCCAATTGAGATTGTAAAGAACTCTTGGTAGTCGTGATATCTTACATCTGGAGCACTTGAAGGACCTGCCACAGCCTCGTCAATAGTCGTCCTGGCCGATTGAGATTGTTGATGTTGAGAAGTAGTCTCATTTTCATTGAGCGTAGAAAAATGTTTTGCTTTTAAATGTTTTTGTAGATTTGAAGTCGCCCCGCCTTTATAAGATAATACATTCTTACAAATATCACATTTAGCTTTTTCACTATTGACCACAGTAAAATGCAACCAAACTTTACTTTTTTTCCTATCCGACATCTCTATTAATATTTAAAATATACCGTTCAAAAAATCACACTTAAACTCTACGGTACCTCATATAAAACTAAAAACTACCCTGTATTTTATAACCGAGAGTTAGATATAAACGTCTACTTAGGTGGTACTACCCTACTTAGTGGAAGAGACGTGGGAAAACCAAGCGTCAATATTTCATCCCATACATATATTGAATAAATAACGAGCTTTTACCAATTTCAGCAATTTATGTACCTACACAAAATACAAAAATAATAAAAGATCCAATAATTTCTCGAACCTTAAACGATTTATGACATGACATTTATGACTAGGGAGAGCCTATTAAGACATTGCGTTCGGTTTGGCAAGTTCCTTTAACACTTTTTATCCCAAACGACCCTTCTTGCGTTCGGTTTAGTCCGCTTGTGTCTCGCTCCAGCCCCTGACTATCCGAACTCGCCTACAGTAAACCTCTAGATAAGCCACCCCGCTAGACAACATAACACATCAACAGCTCAAATATTTAAGTAAATCAAGTAAATAAATATCGGTCCAAATGATTATAGAGCAAGAGCCCGTGAGAGCCAGACCTTCGGAATTTTATAAAAGCTGAGAGTTCTTCTGTGTATGTCCCCAATACAGGTAAGAATGATCCCCGCCCATGAAACCTGAGTAGTGGTGGCTTTGGCAGGTAACAGGTAGCAAAGGTGCATAAAATTCCACCTCAAATTTATTAATTTATAAAACTCAATTTTTTTATATTTTATTCGTAATAATATTAAAACTCGCGTTGCTCATTGCCAGACACTTGATATGGTTACAACCCTTTGCCAGACACCCCTGAACTATTATAATTTGTAACTATACTTACGTTATATTATAAAAGCTAAATTTTATATATATTATTTGGACAACTATTAAATAATGTTTCCTTAATAGCCAGACAATTTCGAGGGTTATATCGTCCTGCCAGACGTATTAAATGTGTACAATAGTTATGAGTTAGAGCAGCATATGCAGCAACGGATGTGAGTGAAATAGAGCGTGCAGTCTATTGCGATCTTTTACTGCGCATCTACTGTTGTTTATTCCGAATTATTTAGTAATATTTTTTCTAATTTTTTGAGAAAGTTCATTGAATAAAATTATTACAGTTTGAATAATAAATTTTTAAAATAATATTCCGTAAAATTTTATAATAAAATATCAATCATATCAAAAATCTAGTAACTCAATTCATGTTATTTTTAAATTTTATAAAGTTTATTATATTCAATTCAACTGAAATTTCAAAGTCATCAAAATTTTATTGTTTATTATACGAAAGAATAATTTTTTTGTGAGTTAGAAATTACACAGAAAAATAATACAACGTTTAATATACGTTTGATGTACGTTTACTATGAGCATAACCGCGCACTACATAATACACAATGAGCAGCTGATGCGCAGTAAAAGATCGCGATGCGCTAGTTCAGTCATGATGTAATTATGGTTCCACTGACAATTAAAGTGACAGTAGATTTTTTGAGTGCGTTTTGTTCGTTTTGTTTACCTAAATTACGAGGATGTATCAGAAAATAACGAGACTGGTGCTATAGTATAACAACGAAACATTTATTTAAAAAAATTCAACAACTATCCTTCGAAGTACTCTCCATTCTGTTGAATACACTTATCCCATCGCTTTATCCACTTATCATAAACTTCTGAGAAACCATTTTTTGATAGTCTGTTTAGTATACCCATCACAGCGTGGTTGAGCTCTAAATCCGACTCAAATCTTCTACCTCTCAATTCTTTTTTGACTTCAGGAAACAAATGGAAGTCACATGGAGCAAGGTCTGGAGAGTAGGGGGGATGAACCATAATTTCAACCCCTAATTCTTCAAATGTTCGTTGACAAATCATTGATTTATGAGCCGGAGCATTGTCGTGATACAGCGTCCAGCCAAAGTCCTGATAAAGCAGCCTTTAAGGGTCCTCGAAGTACATTAGAATAGTACTCCTCTGTTACTGTATGTCCTCTAGGTACAATGTGATCGTAAATAACGCCAAATTTATCAAAAAAAATCAAGTGCATCACTTTACCAGCGCTTTTAGCAGTTTTGGCCTTTTGCGGTCTTGGGCTGCCTTTATGCTTCCATTGCATACTTTGAGACTTTAATTCAGGATCGTAATGATAAAACCAACTTTCGTCACATGTAACCACATTATTTAAAAACTGTGGGTTACGTTGCAATTGCCTTTTCCACTGTTGACAAATTGTCACTCGATTCGCTTTTTGTTCATCGGTCATCACTTTTGGAATCCATCTTGCCGCGATCTTCCGGTACTCTAAATCTTCATGAATAATTTTTTGAGTGGTACCGTAAAACAAATTAACATTGTCAGAAATTCGTTTTATGCCAATCCGGCGATCATTTTGTATCAAGTCGTTAATTTCTGCAATTTTTGTGTCATTTCTCGCAGTTTGTGGTCGACCGGGACGAGGTTCATCTTCAACTGATTCACAACCGTCTTTAAACTTTTTATGCCACTCAAACACTCCACATCGTGATAAACTATTATCTAGATATGCACCTTTAATCATTTCAAAAGTTTCAGTTGGTGTTTTATCCAATCGAACACAAAATTTTATCGCGTATCTTTGCTCCACTTTCATTTTTCGATGGGTACGCAAAACACTGACAATTCAATAATTAATTTGTAACAAATGTCAAAAGTTAAATCAAAGCCTACTTGCGGGGTAGTACATTAAATATAAGGCTTTCATGTCTCATTTTTTGGGTTATAAAATGTTACCTCTGAAAGAAGTTATAGCACCACTCTCGTTATATACTGATATATCCCGTATATCGTTTTTTCAATTTTATAAATATATTCCTAAAGTAAGTAGATAGCATGTATCAAATATACAATCGTTTAGTTACCAATTACATACCTTTAAACTATTTTTTATGACCTGTAAACAATATTTTGAAATAAAATAGAAACAGTAAAAACGTATATGTCAAATTTATTGATGTTTTTGTTAAAAGTTTGGTTAGAATTAAATGTCAGTGGAACCAAAATGACATCACACTGAACTAGCGCAATAGACTGCACGCTCTATTTTACTCACGCCCGTTGCTGAATATGCTCCTCTCACTCATAACTATTGTACACATTTAATACGTCTGGCAGGACGATATAACCCTCTAAATTGTCTGGCTATTAAGGAAACATTATTTAATAGTTATCCAAATAATATATATAAAATTTAGCTTTTATAATATAACGTAAGTATAGTTACAAATTATAATAGTTCAGGGGCGTCTGGCAGAGGGTTGTAACCATATCAAGTGTGTGGCAATGAGCAACGCGAGTTTTAATATTATTACGAATAAAATATAAAAAAATTGAGTTTTATAAATTAATAAATTTGAGGTGGAATTTTATGCACCTTTGCTACCTGTTACCTGCCAAAGCCACCACTACTCAGGTTTCATGGGCGGGGATCATTCTTACCTGTATTGGGGACATACACAGAAGAACTCTCAGCTTTTATAAAATTCCGAAGGTCTGGCTCTCACGGGCTCTTGGACTAAGTACAAACTCGTTACTCATACGGCCGATGCCGATACGTTTGATACGAAAGTAACACTTCGGCTTCGGTCCCATTCGGGATTCGAGTAACGAGTATTTGGCGTCGAAGGATTCGATTACTTCGAATCCGCCCATGTATCAGGTATTAAAGTATCGAGTAGATAGTATTTGCACACCACTAATAAAAATGCTTTGAAGCTATTCTAGAATAAATTCAGAAACCAGTATTACTATTACTCATGGAGGAAGGATAATTAAGAGTTGCCGTTTCTTTGTATAAATGTGGCAACATGTTTGCTATCAGCACCAAATGGGAGGGATTTGTCCAACTATTTCTCAGTGGGTAATATAGATACCTGCATATTTTATTTTATTTAAAAATTAGCGGGATTTTGTTTGTAGCTCTACTTTAAATAGTATAACTAACATTTTGCATTTTTATTGGCATTTTTTACAACACAGACAAGGTGCAAGATGTAACAAAATGCCAATCAAAATGTACAATTTTATGACCCATAATTTTAGGAAGGGTAAAATAATGTAATATAAAATAATTGTAATATCTATTATATCATTAAAACTAATTTATAATAAATTTTCTAAATAAACAATATTTTAATAAAACAAATAAAACTTTCTGTAAACTTGAGTAGGTAACAAAACACATGAAGGAGAACCATACATATAATCTGAAACAGAAAAAATTCAAAGTATTATTTTAACTTCATATCATTTTGAATCTCTTTTTTCTTTTAGACATTGTCACAGTTTTATACTTTCATTATAATATTTTATAATTAATAATGGTAGTCCCTCCATCTTTTTTAATTAGATGTAGTACTTTTAAAAAAACAAATGTCTGCGGGATTTGAGGTCCTTCTTTGATTCGCAAATTTTACTTTGCTGTATTCTAATTATAAAATAGAGTTTTTTCTTTCTTGGAGCTAACCATTCACTGGTTTGATTTAAAAATCCAAGATCTAATTATTGTTTTTTAGGTAATAATTATATTTCATTGGATGAAATTTTAATCGAATTTAACTTTCTTTTCACTAGTAATTTGTTTGACGGTATGATAACAATTATACTTTAGTATTACTCTTTACTGTTAATTTAGCTTTCAAAGGGTACCAAAGGTAAAGCCAATTTATTACAGCATAAATTGGACAGTAAATTGTACTATTGAACTTTATACAAACACCGCTATTACAATTAGATATTATGAATTTATTACAAACAGGACCAGCTAAACACATGTTAAAACATCAAAATATCTTTGCTAAATTTTAAATTTAACATGTTTAACTAAAACTAAAATTAAACAAAAGTAAAAAAAACTTACCACGTTTTATTCAGCAACCATAACCATATTGTTTTGTTCAGTTTTGTTATTGTATCGGTTCGACAATCCCAAAGTCAGATTTACCTTGTACAAATAATTGATCAATTCATGTTTTTCAAATAATTGTAGTATTAATATAAATATATAATTTTAAAACAATACTTACCGTGTATTACTTTTGTTATTAAGCGAAATATATTTGAATTATTCAATTATTCAGTGTACTTTAAATTTAAATATCATTTTATTATTGTAAAACGGACTGATATGCGCGGATGTGTTGCGCACTAACCTGTTGATATAACGCGCATATGTTATAAGCCCCCTGCTACTACTGTTATAGAGGTATTTCCTATCATTAGGACGGTGTTCGCTGAATTTTGAGATTGTTGATTATATTTGTATTGTTATTAATTAAATTAAAATGAAGTACTTACTCATGTCCATCAAATCATTAGCTTCTAGGGCTATTGTGGCACTAATCTTCCACAGCTGATATTTCCAACCATCGAATTGAACAATTCAACTCCTTCTTGAATCATTGTTAAAAAAAATCAGTAAGTCAAAATTAATATATATTTTTTAAATTTAAAATTCAATTTAATCTTTGGTTTATTTTGTTATATACTTTAGTAAAAGTCATAAATTATTTAATTAGTTATTTTGTTTTAATAATCCAAAATAATTTTTTTAAATTTGTAGGTTTTCACTAATGGGTCGTACAAAAAATATAGTGGAGTGGATTGTCCATATCCGCTATGGTTGGACTAACTACAATTAATAATTTACTTTCTCACATATCAATGTGCAATACCACTTTTATTAATTATTGCTGTTATAACACTTGCCATTACATTGTAAGTATAAGGGCCGATGCTCACGAACCAGGGTTGCCAACCATACGGTAGTTACCGTACTGGTACGGTAATTTCAATTTATGTACGGTATATGGTCCAAAGTCATTACCGTACATAAAAATAAGGTATTTTAAACAGAATTCGCCAAGACTCTGAGTTGTGTAAGGGCCGATTCCATCGTTGTGTCAAACAAAGTTTAAATTACTAAATGAAGATTAAAATGACATTATCCAATGTAAACATCTCATTTTAATCTTTTTTAGTACATGTTCTTTAAAAGGTCCTGGTTTTTATAAAAATATAAGATAAGACCTCTTTTTTTTAGAAGCTAGGTAAAAGGACCAGAGGTTGATTATTATTATAACTTTTTTTGGATTTTTATTTTAGGAGTTCAACAAAAAGATATTTTTACATAGTTTTTCTACAAAATAAAAGTATACAGTATTGGGAGGCAATGTACGGTAATTTGAATTACGTGGTACGGTAAATGAAATTTGAAAAGTTAGCACATATTACGAACGTTTGTTGTAGTCGTGTCGACGCAACGGTATTCTTATAGGGCGGCGTCAAAATACATTCATTCAATTCAGAGGGTTCACTCGATGCAACGTTGACGTTGCGTCAACGTCATAGAATGTCTTTACGCGACTGCAAAAATACCACCACTCGGTACCTTCTCAGCGGTATGTTGGCGTTGCAAAGTTATATTAGTTTGTATCAAGAAGTACACACGAAAGGTGGTAGAAAAACGTATTAGCAATGAGCGATCAACACAGAATTATTCATAAAAGAAATAAAGGAATATCGCGAAATGATCTTGTTTTATTTAAGCATTACTTTCATTTCATCAATGTGCATAAAACTATATAAACATAATTAAAAAAATTACATTCATTATTATTTATTGAGTCAAAAAGCCTAATATGAAAGCACCTTTTAACCTTTAGTAAACGGGAACTTAAGTAAGGATATACGCGGTATTTCCTCTTCTTTCTCACAAACTGTTTGCAATCAAGATATAGGTACAAATATCACTTTTTTTTCGAATTTACATTAATCTTTTCTGTTCTCAAGAAGAATTCACTTTGCATTGTTTCGGGACAGAAGGCAAGAAGCACTGCGTGTAATTTAAAAATTGCATTTGCGTTTGCGTTAACGTGATGTTAAAGCGACTGCAAAAAAACGTTCGTAAGAATCGACACTAAAAATGTTTTTCGTCTTTTATTGTTACCTGTCATTCCTTAATTTTATTATAGGCCTGATGATGATTCTTTGGCCAAAACTAGTTGCACCTGAAATTAAATTAAACATGTATGTAGTATTGAATTAGAGTTTTCTTTAATTACATTTTGGGATATGAATAATCTTTCATACTTTTATTTTGGTTTGGTTTTATGTACAAAGCCGTGTGACAAAGACAATTTGATTCAAATAATTTAAATATACTTTTTTCCACACCCACCTGAATATTAGCTTATCTACGCACAGACTACAAAACGAAAAAGTACGCTATTGCGTTTATCAGAATGAATATATTTAATATAAATTAATAAAACTCATAAATAATTTTAAAATTAGTTATTTTGTATTAATAACCTAAAACGATTTTTAAATTTTGTAGATTTTCGGAAGTGGGTCGTAGAAAAAATATACTGTATAACTCGAGTGGATTTTCCATATCGTACTAAGTTGAATGAGCACTTCGTCTTCATATTCACTCTTGTTGCACAAACTACTATTTGCTATACCGATATGGATATTAGCTATTATACGCACATACTACAAAACGAAAAAGTAAGTAATAGCGTTCAACTAAACAAGTATATTTCATATCCATTCTGCCTAGTAAGAACACGGCAAAAAATTAAATCCACCAATCACAGTTCATATTTTGGTCATCCGAATACTAATATTTTTAAAAATTTTAAATGAATGTATATTGGTTAGTTATTAGATTAAATATTAGATAAAATGAGTTATATTTGTCTAGAATCGATTGATATTACCATTTCTATTATTACTTCGTCAATATTTAAAAATTAACCATACATTTTAATATAACTATATGAAATCAATTTAATTACGAGTATTAAAACAAAAATATTATGTGTGGCGATGAAGTAGTGACTAGGTCATTTGTCTTTCATGCAGAGATCTCAGATTTAATTCTGGAATTGGAGACTACTTAAATTAATTTATTTTTCAAGTTTATTTTTTTATAAAAATTAGTAAAAGTCATAAATTATTTTTAAATTAGTTATTTTATCTTAATAATCTAAAATAATTTTAATAAATTGTATGGTTTTTATTAGAGGGGTTGTAGAAAAAATATACTGTACAACTCAAGTGGATTGTCCGTATATGGCCATTATATCCACTCTTGTTGCACAAACTACTATTATTTTCTTGACAGTAATAATGTTGCTACCCTATATTGTGGCGTCAAATCTCAAAGAATTTATTGATAGGCTCTCGTCTATGTACGTGGCAGAAGCGGAATTTTTAATTTTTTAAATATATGTAAATGTTTCTTAGAGCTAACGCAAAGTTACTGCATACGCTATCTCTTTATTAACTCAGATCTAAACCTGATTTTAAAAAAGAAAACTTTATAATTTCTAGATTCATCCGGCAAACAACAGATGGAACATTCACATGGAAAATTAGAGAAAATGTATAAAGGAAAATCTGCCTGGACTATTCAGAGGAAACCTTATTGAGAAAATCAATACAGCTTTCGGTCCATATTCCATAGAATTTGTAATAGAATATTTTGACTATCGGCTCATAGATGGCGCAGCTAGTAACAAAATCAACACAATTTTAATTTTATTTCTTGATTTTTTAGTTTTTATTGAATATTTATGCAGGATTATATATCACTTAAAACTGAATATTTTAATACTTTTCCTTACAAATTTAAATCATAGCCTCTATTATAAAGATATAAAAAAAGAATTATACAGCTTACCTATAATACAAAACTACACTTTCTCGACTACTGTTAATTAGGAAATTAGGTACATTTTCTTTTTTGATATGATTCTAATAACAAAATGTAATCCTTATCGATAACACAAAGTAGTAATTCTCTAATTATTTTTATAAAATTAATATGTGTTATTAGATATCATTCATAAAGAGGAAACCGGACCTCTCCCAAAAGCAAAAATGTTTTAAAGATTTTATAATATAAAATTGTATTTATAGTCGCGTCAAATTAGCATGAAAAAAGTGAAAATGGACAACTTTTTGCAGAGAGGTGCGGTTTTCTGCAAAATTTTCAAACCGTCTATAACAGAAGGTATATCTAACCTCTGTACGCTCGCAAATTCTTAATTGTTTACTTAACAAATTAGGCATTTTTGTTAGAGTGTTGATGAATATGTAGCAAATGTCACACACGGTTCAACGAAAATATCTGGAAAATGTTCTCTCGGGGGGTTTCGAGGTCCCTTTTTATCACTTTGGTGTCAGATTTATTATTTATTGCTAATAAACAAATAAAAAATTCAACCCCTGAAATCACTAGAGAACCAGAATTTTTTCCAGCATTTCTGGCTTGTTAAGGCGCACTATCAGCACAAGATTTTTTCAAACATAATTGTTTATTGTTCGATTGTTGCGACCTCGCTTATTAACAAATTAAAAACTTAAGGCCCGAAATGGTAGAGAACCGGAATTTTTTACGATATCTCTGGTTTCTTGAGGCGAACCATTGGCACAAGATTTTTGCAAATATAATTGTTTATTTTTCAATGGTTGCAACCGGGTTAATTAACAAATGAATAATTCTACTCTCGAAATCATTGGAGAATCAGAATTTTTTCCATTAACCCTGGGATAATGAGGCGAACCATCGGCAACAACCTAGCGTATCTAGCGTAATACTTCTAGTAATCTTTTATTCATGAAGATAAGTGTTGTTTTAATAATTTGAGAGATCTCGGGAATAACATTTTCAACGAGAGCAATTTTGTTCCTCATATTGAACAAAAAATCGGCATAGATATCAAACAAAAATGAATATCTCAAAATAAAATTAGTTTTAAGGTAACATATATATGTCTGTTCGATTAAATATTTCTTTTTTTATCATTTTAAGAGCTTCTCTAATATAGTTCAGGGCATTTAGATCAAAATCGACCGAAATAGCGAAAATTTTTAGGGACAGCAGATATCGAGATGCGGTTTTCTGCATTGTGTTCAGGAAGGTCCCTGGAAAAAATTGTATATCGTCTGGTTTAGCCATTTTTTAAAAAATGCATTCTGAGCTGGAAAATGCATTTTCCAATTGCATCATTGCACCATTATAGGAACGACTGGAAACTCGCTTGGAAATCGTTACTCGGGGGTTTTCGGGGCTGTCGAACTCGATTCTGGCATTAGAATTACCCGGGGGTGGCTCTGTGGGGGTGCGCGGTGGGTAAATTAGGGAGAAATGGCAGCGTGCATGAAAATTGCTTCAAATTCGTTACTCGGGGGTTTTCGGGGATGCCGAATTTAATTCTGGCATTAGACTTTACCTGGGGCGCTTGGGGTCCATCTGCAGGGTTGTCTGGGGGTGATTGGGGGAGAAATGTCAGCGTCCATGAAAATCACTTCAAAATTGATACTCGGGGGGTTTTCGGGGATGCCGTATTCAATTCTGGCATTAGACTTCCCCGGAGGCGCTCGGGGGTCCCTCTGCGGAGTTGTCTGGGAGTGATTGGGGGAAATGGCAGCGTCCATGAAAATCGCTCCAAAATCGTTACTCGGGGGTTTTCGGGGATGCCGAGAAAGAAGATGAAGAAGGGGAAGAAGAAGAAGAGTTTGAACAAGATATTTAGTATTAAAGTTAAAAATTTAAGTTTATAATAAACAATTCAACAATAATAAAAACTCCTATTTGTTATTTAAATAGAGTATTGTTTTTATAATTTGTGTTTTTTTACTTTCTCCTTTACCATTTCCCACAGAGCCACCTCCGAGCACCCCCATGGAAGTATAATGCCAGAATTGAATTCAACATGCTTGAAAACCCCCCGAGTAACGATTTTAAAATGATTTTCATGGACGCTGCGATTTCCTCCCAATCAACCCCAGACAACCCCACAGAGCCACCCCGAGCAACTCCGAGTAATTTCAATGCCAGAATCGAATTCGGCATCCCCAAAAACCCACGAGTTACAAGTTTGAAGCGATTTTCATACACGCTGTTATTTCTCCCTCAATTCATTCACCGCGCACCCCCGCAGGGCCACCCCTGGGAAATTCTAATGCCAGAATCGAGTTCGGCAGCCCAGAAAACCTCCGTGTAACGATTAATGAAGCAATTGGAAAATGCATTTTCCGGTCCAGAAGGCATTTTTCAAAAAATGGCTAAACCAGACGATATAGACTTTTTTCCTGGGAACTTCATCAACACAATGCAGAAAATCGCATCTCGATATCTGCTCTCCCTAAAAATTTCCGCAGTTTTTTCTAACTTCTGCTACCTTTTATTTTGCAAGGGTAGCTGTAAATATTAGACTATACAAGGGTTCTTGGGTTCTCCTAACTTTAGTTGGTGTACCAAAGGTCATGCCAGAATTAAAGTTCTCCAATACCTAAATATAAATAAAACTATAATAACTGTGCAAATCAATCAAATTTATTTTAACTCTTTTTAATACAGACTTCAGCAAGAAACTTAAGAGACATGAAAGTAATAATAAAGATAGAACCGATTAGTTCTTATTATAGATAATAATTACAAAAATATATATATATTTTTACATTAGTCGAGTAGTTGAATATGTAGAATACAATAAGTACAATAAGTCCTATACAAAGGATCATGCAGCAGCTTACAAATAAAGTATTACAATGTTATTAAATTAAAGACTTCTATATGTTCTATAAGTTGCAACATATTAAATCCTAAAATAAAGTTACATCAAATTTAAATAGATTTCAACTCAAACGAATCTTGTATGTAAAATTTGACAAAACAATTCAATATTACTGAAAATAACCAAATCTAATTCGTTGGAGCCAAAACAAAAACCTATGAGTCTAGTTTTCTCACTTCAATGAGACAACATGAGAAAATATCTTAATGAATTGCGAATTAAAAATTAAACACATGAGAATGGACAATGTATATGATATACTTTTGGAATGCCAAAGCAACAATGTTAAGGCCGAATTTCAGTCTAAAATTATCGGAAACATCGTATTGACTTATTATAATAATAAGACTTACAAAATTGACGATATAGATTTTAACACTACCCCGAGTAGTACATTTCCCAAAAAATGACACTCAAATATCATTCATTCAATATTATCATGAAAAATACAACATCAACATTCAGGTGCCGAATCAACCAATGTTAATTTCTCATAGTAAACCTAGAGAAATCAGAGCAGGCATGTCAGAAATTGTACAGTTAGTATCAGAGCTGTGCCAGAAAATATAACATCATTATTCATATTAAAATTATATAAAATAAAAAATTACTTAGCTTAATCAGTAGATAAACAATCCACGGAGTATCCGAAGATTCAAGACTCTGTTTTCGTTAAGTATAGTTACTTATGTGGACATCAAAATGGTACTGTTGGTGGCTCTATGTTAAAGATGTAAACCGCAAACTACATGGACTCATTGTACACCACTCGACAAACTAAACTCTTAGAATGGAAGACATCCAATCCAAATCAAAGAAAATCCAATTAACAGGACATCATATATGCATGATACAACATCACAAATATGATCAAATTCCATAAAATATTCTCTATTGTCATGGTAAACATCCAAGGACAAATCGTTGCCAAAAACGTAATGGTACATATATTCGTACAAAAACTTGGTATAAATCTTGATATCAAAACGATGTACTAAACGCTCCTAAAAACACGGGTTCTATGAAGATACACAAAAAAAAGTGACCAAAAAAAACTTACCGGCCAGCTTTCCAACTGCGTCATTAGCCTAATCCAGAATAAAACTGTATTATTAAAAAATATATGTATGGTGTTCAAATCCCGCAATCCCAACAGTAGGGGCGGTTTTAATTATTATGCAATACCAAAAACATTCTACAAATGCATAAAATTATAACAGGAACACACACACTGACTAAATTAATGACCTTCTACATTCGCTGGTAAGTTTGGAAAGAACGAAAAATGCGTAATTTCTCATTTCTCTAACCAAACAATTCGATATCTACAAATCAAACAGTTTCCAATCGGACCATAGTACAAATCGATAATCGATTACATTCCGATACATCGATAATTAACCACAACGAGTTATTTAACAACAATTAATATTGTTATCTGCTGGATCAACTAAATCCTAATACAGATGAACTAATTATTAACCTCTTATAAAACATTTACTAATTATTATAGTACAAAATGTACATCCTTAAAATTAAAATAATATCGAACGCTACCCCATAATCGATTTATAAACTACAGAATTACTAATCCTCAACAAAAACGTATCTATCGTTTAAGTCGTAGTCTGTCGAAAACAGCTGATATGAATATATTTGGATTATTCTAGAAATTACTCTACACTCAGAAAACAAAAGTAGTAAGATTAAAATTTTGAAATTATCAAATAAATATTATTTATTTCAGAGAAATGAAAATAAACGAAATTGTTTAGTAAAGTGACGTTATTATAAAAATTGCAAAATCTGATCTGATCTGGACTAAATATTATAAACAGTAATCAACAAAAAAAATAAATATATGTGGATCAAATTGACAATAACGTTAATATTTCAATTTAAAAGTACAATGTAATGGCGATATTTTTACGACATGCATTTAGTGTCTCACCTTAGTAGTTAGTATCTGATTGTATTTAGACGGCTACAAATAAACAGTTATAAAGTAGGCATTGTCGTGTTTTAAAAGCTAAAGGTTTGTTGATGGCGGCTTGAAATGATTGACCAATTGGTTAATGTGGAAGAGATTTCCAAAGTTTAAATATAAATGAATTAAAAACAAACCAATTTTTTAAGTTTAATACCCATTTATGTGGAAAACTGTGATAAATATAAGTTTCCACTTTTCACTTTTCTTTGGAGAATATACACATCCGAGGTATGAATAGCACTAGTGTGCAAAAGAATTCCAGCTCGGACATCATTCCTGCTGATTTTGATGTAAAATGACCTCCTTAAACAGAATGTGTCCCCTGGTTTCCTCACCATTCACTATTTTTTGGAAGCCCCTTACTTATTTTTATAACTTTTCCAAAATTTAAGTAGTTGTTCCACCATTTCTCTTTTTGCATCCATTGTTTGATGGATGTTATGCACAATGCCATAGCAACTTAACAGAAGGGTTCGGGTCCTGTCATGAACTTATTTAAACCCTCTAGGGCTAATTAATCGGTCTTTTTGTGGCCCTGATATCCCTTGTGGCCTGGTACCCAGCTAGGGTCACCTTGTTTTGAAAACCTAACTCTGCCAGGCAGCCTTTTACCTCTCGTGAATTGATTTGAGATCAAAGAATTGTCTTTAGAACTGCTTGGTTATCAGAGTATCACAGTCTTGTATGGCTAAAAGTTTAGTCTGGAACACTGTTGCATATTCTCTTAGACTCGGCGAAATCTTTGTTTTCGACTTGTGTCCATAGATTCCAGCACCGGCTACTTCCCTGATTTTTGAAATGTCTGCATACCAGACGAGTTCAGCCTATTTCCAGGACTATCTGTTTGGTATTTGAATTTAAGTTGCTTTCAAATTTGTTTGTGGTTATGGCTATATCATTAGGCATTCTTAGAATCTTATCCTATTTTGCTTGCTAATATAGCTTTGTATGACCGGCATTGTGTAGTTAAATTATTGTTTTTGCTCCCTATCTGCATTAGCCTGTTAATAACTAACCTGCTAGGGACTTATTTCCTAACCAGCGTTTTTGAGAGCATTCAGCGCGCCTCTCTAGAAACGCGACAAACAACTAACAAAAGTGCAAAGCACAATCGATTTGGTATTCTCTACTTGCTGTGCTGTTCGTACTTGAAAAACGTAAAACGCTTTTAAAAAGGTTACACATGAGTAGCGTCTTGGTGTTTGCACTTTTTTTACATTCAAGGCTAAGATTTGTGGACGAATATAAGTCAAACAATAAAGTATGGACCGAAATATTTATTATGACTTGAAAATTAAAATGTCAGCAAATGTATGCTGTTTATTGCGTTTTTGATTCGTTATAATTTTAAATATTGGCCTCAATATATTTTAATATAGTTTGCCTTTGGGTCCTATTCATTGCTTTTAAACTAACGCGTCCATATTTAATGAATAATGAACAATAATGTCAAAATGACATCGTAACCTAACTTTAGTTATTCAGACTAATCAACATTTACGATTTATAATTATGAAAAGAAAAGAAATAGTCGAAGCAATGAAGCACTGAAAGGGCCAAAAATTCGGAATTTTTTAGACTAAGACGAAGACTGGAATGCTGTTTTTTGCATTTGCGTCCAAATATTTTTTGGACAAAATGTCCCTACTTTTTATCTTATACAAATCGGAAATTGCAGTGCTGCTGCCAAAAATGCATTTTTTGAGACGGCTTTTGGAGATTAAAGAACTTTGTAAATAAGTATCAGAACTGCCCCAAATCGAGTTCCCGGGGGTTTTGAGGTCGCTGATCACGATTATGGAGCTCAGGAATGCCGAAATTCGCGCTGGAAAGGAGAGAAGCTCGGTGCTTGAGCATTTTTGGGATCGCTGAATTTAAATTTGGCATCGGCAAATACCTCCTTGTAGTGATATTTTATTACCTTGTATATTTGTTTAATTGTTTGATGGATGTCATAATTTATTTTGTAAATGTCATGGATCGTTTTTAGTTTTATTAAACCTTATTAGCAAAGGTTTATTCATTACAATTAATAAAACTAAAATTTTCATTATCTATGGATAAGCTACTCCGCCCGGAGAGATTCGATGCAGATCCCAGTTCGCCTGAATCCGATCAGGAATGGACCCACTGGCTAGCTACTTTTGAAAATTTTCTATCATCTATTGAAAAGGCTAGTGATTCAGATAAAAAGAAATTACTCACCAACTATGTAAGTCATTCCATCTATAAATTTATCAGAGATTGCGAAAGTTATGATCAAGTAATAAAAACGCTTCACAATATTTATATAAAACCCAAAAATGAAATTTTTGCAAGATATCAACTTTTGACTCGCAAACAACTAACAGGAGAATCTGTAAACCAATATGTACAAAGTCTTAAGCAGTTAAGTAAGGAATGCAGTTTTGGTTCTGATGCTGATAAGAATAGAGATGACTATATACGTGATTCATTCATTAGCGGATTAAACTGCCAAGAATTTCGACAACGGCTCTTAGAAAATAGCACTTTAAGTTTAGAAGAAGCCATAACTCAAGCCAGCGCCTTAGAATCTGCCAAGAAACATGCCGAAGCATACGCTCAACCTACTTTCCTCAATGCCGTCCCTTCACCTAATGAGGACAACACTGAGCAAGAACCTCAAATATTAAATGCTGCTTTAAATTGGCCCAAATGCTATTTTTGTGGTAACAAGAAACATCCACGTTCCGTTTGTCCTGCCAGAGACGTAGTCTGTAAGGAATGCAAGAAGCATGGACATTTCGCAAAGGTTTGTCAAAATAAGTTACGACTGAACAGACCCACAACTGCAACCATTATTAAAGTTATATTAGCCGTCCCCAAATGCCTTTCTAAAACAACTATATCAATAAAAGTTAATAATGTTGAGGCACAAGCCTTAATCGATACTGGTAGCTCCGACACTTATATTAATGCAAATTTTCTTGCTGGCCTTAATCTCAAAGTATATCCTAGCTCTAGCCAAATATCAATGGCCAAAACTTTATTAAATACTAATGTAGAAGGGCACTGTTTTATTGATGTTTATATCCAAGGTTTCTATTATTACCACTTGAATGCCTCTGTTCTGTCAGAGTTATGTGCGGATGTCATTATTGGCCTAAATGTTTTAGAACAACATTCTTCAATTGAGTTTCATTTCAATGGCTATAAAACTCCTTTACATATAGGTGGGCCCCCTACTACACTCTCTACTAATAAAATTTGTAACTAAAACCGCTGCCTCTATTGTCTCCCCTGCTCTGTTTTCAAATTTGGCACCAAACTGTAAGCCAATAACTACGAAATCGCGTAGACACACACAAGATGACGCCAAATTCATAAACCTTGAAATAGGAAAATTACTTTCGGAAGGAGTAATAGAAGAAAGTCGATCTCCTTGGCGGGCCCAAGTTCTGGTTACCAGAAATGAGAACCATAAAAAGAGAATGGTTATAGACTACTCTCAGACTATAAATCGTTTTACATATTTAGACGCATATCCTTTGCCCAATATTGATAAAATTGTCGGTGAAGTGTCTAAATTCAATTTCTTTAGTACTATTGATTTGCAGAGCGCCTATCACCAAATACCAATACTAGAGAATGAGAAAATATTCACAGGTTTTGAAGCTCAAGGTCGCCTCTACCAATTTTGTAGAATACCTTTCGGAGTAACGAATGGGGTTGCGTGTTTTCAACGTGTCTTAGACCAAATAATTACTAAAGAAAAACTTAATGGCGTTTACAGTTATTTAGACGATATAACTGTGTGTGGGAAAAATCAGGATGATCACGATAAAAATCTAAAAATGTTACTTGATATTATTTCTAAGTATAACCTTACTATAAATCATGATAAGAGTTCATTCAGTAAACGTTCAATCAACTTACTAGGTTACCTAATTGAAAACAATACACTGAAGCCCGATCCAACTAGGTTGGAGCCTTTATTCAATCTTCCTATCCCAAGGGATACTGCTTCATTGAGACGTACTGTGGGCATGTTTTCTCACTACTCAAAGTGGATACCGCGTTTTTCAGAAAAAATTCATAGACTTGTCAGCTCTACATCGTTTCCCTTAAGTTTGGAAGCAGCAGCTGATTTTGAAAAGCTTAAGCTTGAAATTGCCAATTCGGTTGTTACCTCTGTACAGGATGGTGTTCCATTTACGGTTGAAACAGATGCGTCTGAACACTCTATCGCAGCTGCTTTAAGCCAACTAGGAAGACCAGTGGCATTCTTTTCAAGAACCTTATCAAAAAGTGAGCGACATCATTCTGCGGTCGAAAAAGAGGCTTATGCTATTGTAGAATCTCTTAGAAAGTGGCGACATTTTCTCATTGGTCAACACTTTAAGCTTTATACGGATCAAAAATCAGTTTCCTTTATGTTCAATAGTAAACACAGTAGCAAAATAAAAAATGAAAAAATTTTGCGGTGGCGTTTAGAGCTAGCATGCTACAGTTTCGATATTATTTATCGCCGGGGACCTGAAAATGTGGTACCGGATACGTTTAGTAGAGTTTGTGGTTATATTGGTAATAATATTCATCAAAACAACCTTTTCAATCTTCATGAGGCACTGAGCCATCCAGGAGTCACTAGGTTTGCTCACTGGATACGTTCAAAAAATTTGCCATTTTCTGTAGAAGACGTTCGTAGAACCATCTCTTCTTGTCCAATTTGTTCCGAGCTAAAACCAAAATTTTTTAAACAATGTGGAAAATCAATTAAGGCTACCTCGCCTTTTGAAAGGTTAAATATTGATTTCAATTATTACTGTTATTAAGTGTTTGGCAAATCTCTTTTCGATTTTCGGTTTAGCTTCCTATATTCATTCTGACCAAGGGGCATCGTTCATGTCTAATGAACTGAAAGAATATTTGCATTCTCGTGGAATAGCTACCAGTCGTACAAGTCCCTATAATCCTCAAGGGAACGGCCAAGTCGAAAGATATAATGGATAATATGGCCCTAAACACAAAGAAATTAGCAGTTTCGCACTGGGAGATGGTTTTAGATGATTCCCTACACTCCGTGCGTTCCTTATTATGTACATCAATCAATTGTACTCCACATGAGCGAATGTTTATCCACCCTAGACGATCAGCTAATGGCTCTACTATTCCTACTTGGCTATCTTCTCCAGGACCTGTCCTACTCAAAAATTTCAGACGCCAAAGTAAATGTGATCCACTGGTGGAAGAGGTACAATTAATAGAAGCTAATCCTGAATACGCACAAATCAAGTTCCCAGACGGAAGAGAACGTACAGTTTCACTTAGACATTTAGCCCCTACAGCTCATAAAACTTTGGAACAAAATTTAACTAATGAAACTGAAAAGATGGCTTCCAACGATGATACTAACGAACCCACCATAGTTGAATCACCGGAGGAAACTGAAAAATTCGAAACTTTTGAAACCATAATGAAGTACCCTCGTTCTCCCAAGAGACCTGTTCCAAAACGGAAGAACGTAGTGCGCAAAACCGTCCTATTCGTTCCAGACGAGCACCTAAATATTTAGAAGACTACATAACAGATTAACGTGGGAAGAATGTAGTGATATTTTATTACCTTGTATATTTGTTTAATTGTTTGATTGATGTCATAATTTATTTTGTAAATGTCATGGATCGTTTTTAGTTTTATTAAACCTTATTAGCAAAGGTTTATTCATTACATTCCTGACACCTTGTGCGCCCGAACCTGGACGTGGACGTCATTCCCGAAAATGTTCCTGACAAGATCATCAAAAACAACCCTAAAATTATTGTAGGGGCATTTTTTTGGGCGCTTAATCCATATTTCACTTTGAAAATGATTTCCTGAACACCTGGTGCACCGGAACCTAGACGCTGCTTAATCCGAATTTCTTATCGAAAAGGACACTTTCAACATCTAGTACACCGGAACATGGCCTTGAATGTCATGTCTGTGGGATTCTCCCAAAACTCACGCGGGGAGGGAGAGAAATTCGGCGCTCGGGGATTCGTTGGGTCGCTAAATTCAAATGTGGCATCGTCGAACACCTTCCGGATACCTGGTGCGCCCGAAACTGGACGTTGGTGGACGGGGCCTGGACTTTGGAGCAAGTTTCTGTGTATACTTACACAAAAGCATTTCGAGCGTTGGGAGAAAAGTAAAAGGCCGCTCATCAAAGTTTGCAGATCTAGCCGGAGATTATTCTCGTAATTTTTCTCGCTCTATTTAAGCCCAGCATTTAGAATTTAGCAGGACTGGATCAACTTTTTTGAGTGCCCAGGCGAGAGATCAATGAATGTATGAAATTATGAGACGATTTTCGGTTAGTATTTTGCGATCGTGTGAGGAACACCCTCGGAGACGATGTTCACCCTGAGGTTCCGGTGCACCAGGTGCTGGGAGGGTCGTTTTCGAGATAAAATTCGGATTCAGCGTCCCCAAGAACCCCCCATAACAATTGTGGGTTCGTCTTCTTCGATTGTGTGAGAAAAACCCTCGAAGACGACGTTTAGGGCCAGATTCCGGTGCACTAGGTGTTCGGTGGATCGTTTTTGACGTGAAATTTAGATAAAGCGCCCAACAAACGCCCCTACAATGATTTTCGGGTAATTTTTGGCGATTTTGTCAGGAAAATTATAGGGGATGACGTCCACGTCTAAGTTTGGGGGCACCATGTGTCCGGGAGGTGTTCGCCGATGTCGTATTTGAATTCAGCGATTCAAAAAGTCCCGGACACCCAGTTTCCCTTTTTCCTTGCGTAAATTTCGGGAGAGTTCCATGAAGATGATGTCCATCGGCATTCCTGAGCTTCATGTTAGCTATGGGTCAATTTAAACATCCTATTCGTGATCAACGACCTCGAAAACTCCTGTGTACCCGATTTGGGTCATTTCTGACTTTTATTTACAAAGTTCTTTAATATTCCATAAGCCTTCTCAAAATATGCATTTTTTGAATGTATTTTTTCTGCAGTAAAGCAATTTCCGGTTTGTATAAGATAAAATGTAGGGAAATTTTTTCCAAATATTATTTGAAAGCGAATGCAAAAAACCGCATTTTGATCCGTCTTAATCTGAAAAATTCCGAACTTTTTTGCTTCAATGCTTCGACTAAAAGTCACTTACGAATAGCAAAATCATCTAGCGTTAGAGAATAACATAATCTCAAGGCTTGTCCTTTTGGTGATACAACTTTGTTGAAAAGTCCGCATATCGCTTTCATTGCTATGCGTTTTCCGCTGAAAGTTAGAGAATAACCTCCTTATATTAAGATGTGTAGTGGCGTGAAATATATTTCGATAGTTAACAGTATGTTTTTTACTTAGTTGTATGAGATCAATGTTTATGTGTCTGCAAATATACTATAATTACATTCTTCTGTATCGTGTATTTTTTTAAAAATTCATACAAACTTTTGTTAAATTTATTTATGCCTGAATTTCGGGACCTACAAAGTGTTGTAACATTAAATGAGTTTCCATAATCTGATTTTATCTTAATTTTCAGTTCATTTATATTATTATAAATTGGTAGAGTTTCATATTTATATTTTGGTCATGGTCGTACATATAAAACCACTTCTGATTAAGTACCAAATGTTCAAAATTTGTCCAGCGTTTTACTCCGCTATATACTTTTGCTGCTTTATATTTTTATTTATTGGCACTGTTTCAAAACACATTTTAAAACATAGTATATTCAGAGACGGTCTGGTGCTCGGTGCGTAGGTGTTTTGTTTTAGACGTTTGTAAACAAACGTCTACGTGACCATAATCGCTTTCACTGAGTTGCGTTAGCGCAAAACCACTCAATGTCAACCAGTTTCTGGCACGTAGACATGCATATCTTTTCTTTGAACGGTGAAAAGATATCGTTTTGAACTTTTAGAGAAGTCAGACGGATCTTAACACAAAACTCGATGGCAGTTATTCTTTTGTAAATACATAAGGTCTCTGAGCAGAGATACTAAAATGATAATAAATAATAAGTAATGTTAACCCTAAGGCAGTGTTGAGCCTCTAGGTGTTTGTAAATAAAGTGTAGTGTAAATATGTAAAATTTAAAAGTTGTCGTGCAACGTTTTTCACAATAAATTGTTTTTTATGAAGTTACTGGAATTTCATTATCCGTATGAAAATATTTGCAGCTTGCACCAAAAGGAGACAGTCCACTTGGTAAGCGAGCCATAGGGCCGTATTCAAAACAAGTGAAAAAGTTACGAAAAAGGCTAAAAAATCGCAATGATTATTTTTTTCAATAAATTAAGGGGAAAATCTCTCTCCTTGCTACAAATATTCATGTTTTAGAACTTTCAACTATCACCTTTATCCTTTAAAATATTCAAAAACAGGTAAAAGGGGGCTTCTTCGATAAAGTAGTTGATGTGGGAGAACAAAAGTCATATGAAAATATCTGAGGTAATTTTACACAATCAGTAGGAATTGAGTCAGTTCCGATTTTTATTCAGACCAATGCAACTACACTCTTTCATAATTGTTTTAATAATTTATTGTTCAAAAATGTGCAAAAAATTTTATAACCAAAAGTTTACTCCCAATATCATTCAAAACGGCCTCTCCAATAAGTTGTTATTTTCATTTTTTCCCACCCACTTCTGGGACACATAATCTCCGGCCGGAATCCATCTTGGGGAGAGTACACCAACATCGTCGTGTTCAGGCTTAGTCGGGTATAAAATCGGTTTATCGAACTCCAGATTGGTGTAAGGATCCACAGTACTTTTACCCCATTTTATGCAATAAGGAATCGGTTCATGAGGTCTGATCATGTAGGTCGTTCCAAGGGTTCGAATGGTTATATTTTTTACTGCTTCGGAGAGGCGTTTACACTGACAAGTCTCCATTTTAAGTAACTGTTATAATGTGACAGTAATCATTTTACACGTCTACCTTCTTCTTTTATTTTTAATTTTTGCGGTCAAGTGAATATACCGGTAAGTATAAGTAGATTTATGCCACGGTTCGTAAACTAAGACGGTGTGCTCATTCCAGTTGCTAAGGACAAAGTAACGTCACGGAATGGTCACAAAATGAAAAAGTGGGTTGAAATCTTCGAGCAATATATTTTACTTCGGTTCGTACATTACTTTTTTAAAAAATCTAATATTTTATTGTTATTTAGTGGTGTTTATATTGGTATTATACGCCGACACTCGAACGGCGGATATAACTATTGAAATGTTATAAATTGTTTCTAGACACTTGGAAACACACTATGCATAACAATTTTGGGTCCGCTAACACTTATTTAAAAAAAAATTTTTACCTTAAAATCCTGAAAATCCTTAAAATTTGTCGTTGGGTCTCCATCATAAAACAAATTGAAATAAACCATTTTCACTGATTTCTTGTTGTAGAAACGGCTAATATCAATATAAGACCATTCATGGAGCAATAAACCGTACCAAATTTTTTCATAAACGATCAAAATTTCTTATTTTTCATTTTAAGTTTGTTAGAAAAATAAATAAACATTAAATTATTTTTAATGACAATTGATGTGTTTAGTTTCTATAAATGCGGTGTTGCCAAATCGAGTAAGAAAACATATAAGTCAGGAAATAATTCGGTTAGTGAAAGTTGGCTGAAAAATTACATAGTGTCTGGCCAGCAGGTAAATTTGGATCTCAAAGTGAAAACATTTGTAGTAATCACAGATAACCGTCTTTTTATTTCATGATGATTGTACGTTAATTACGGCCGACATGCCGTAATTAACGTACAATCATACTTATCTAATATTAAAAAAGAAATTAAATTTGAGCTGTATCCAGGCCGTTGGAGTTTATGCCGGTCGGCGTAGCTAGGTATGGTTTAAAAATTTTCTGGTGGCGGCGAAGCCGCCACCTTACCAGAAGTCCTTTTTACCTTTTCTTATTGTATATTTTCTTATTATACTTCTTTAAACCCATTCGGAACACCATGTTTTGTAATAATGTTTCGGGACACGAAATGACAACACTGTTTAAAAATCTAGCACCACTGGCCATCTCGCCGCATCCTAACTCATTAATGTTTCGTGTTGCGTGACGACAAGGTGATTGAAAATTAAAATATTGGATTGTTGGTTCGTGCGTTTGAAAATAAAATTATGAAGCGAAAAAGCAAACAGGATTCAAAGAAAAGGGCCAAAAAACGGTTACTAGAAGACTTAAGAAAAAAAATGGAAAAATTTGAAAAATATATGGGAAGTTCCTCTTCAAGTAAGTCCAATTTCGCATTTTATATCAAACATTTAGAAATATTATACATTCAAGACAGAATAACGTTTTAGTTTTCTAAAATATAATCATAGGGCTATTATCATTTATTTAAAAACAAAGACGAGTAGGTATTTTGCTTATTTAAATTAAGCGTAGGAATTTATGATTCATGGCGATCGGTTGTTTTTTGGCCGACCGGTGATAAAAAGTACAATCAATGGGTGTTTTTATTATTTTCCAATTCAAAGCGATGTTGCCACGCGCTCGGCGTTTGTCATTTTAATCGGACTATTTTAATTTTATATCTAGTTTATTAAAGAATATATTTTATTTTTTATTACGTTAAAAAATAACATGTTATTTAAAAAAAAAAAAAAAAAGATTTGGTTCTTTTCTCATTTCTGTGAGTAACCTAGAATATAATATAATGGTTGTTTTGCTTTTAGCCAACTATTAAAGTAGATCTAAATAGGTACAAGTAATTTGGTTGTTTTCTCACTTTTGTGAGCAACCTTAATGGAATAGTTGTTTTGCTTTTTGCCAACTATTAAAGTAGATCGGTACCTACAGGTAGGTAAACAAAATAAATATGGTTTCAGGTCAGAGCAGTGATTCTTCAGGTTCAGAATCAGAGTCTTCTTCCTCGAGTGAACGAGAGTCTCTAGGAAGAGAGGAGAGGGAGGTAGCAACCATAAATGCTATTTTGGGAGACGCTCCAGCTAGTTCTGGGGAGAAGGGCCCACCCTTATGTGATGCATTAGTGTCTCGATGGTCAAGTTATTTAAGCGCAGGACTGGAAAAAGATACCAGGGAGGCGCTCACTGCAAAATATAAATTGGCTGAAAACTGCCCCCTTTTAGATGCTCCTAAATTAAACCCAGAAATAGAGGCATCCTTGACGACGGCTCAGATCAAAAGGGATCAGTTTTCAATGAGCATTCAGAATAAATTAGGAAGAGCTCTATCTGCACAAGGCTCAGTACTAAATGTTATTTTATCACCTGATGCAGCCCCGCAGTTAACTGACGATAATATAAAGACAGCTTTAGCGGATGCAGCTAAGCTTATATGTGAAGCACATTACCTATTATCATATCATCGAAAGCATGAGCTCTACCCTTCGCTAAACGCAGAAGTTCAGAAGATAGCAATGAAATCCAAGATTGACTCCTTGTTATTTGGAGAAGATTTCCAGGAAAAATATAAGGTGGCAAAAGAAGTAAAGAAAACCAGTTTAGACTTAAAAGCAGGACCTTCAGGTTATAAGAAAAAGGACCATTTAAACTACAAGCGCCAGAACAACAGGCCCAGGTTCAAAGCAGAGAAGTACGACGACAAGAGGAAGAAAGGGAAACAACTACAGTGGCGTCGCAGCGCTCAGTCCAGTCAGCAGCAGCGCGGCTTGAGGAAATATCACATCTAGAGGTACCTAATAAATATGCAGGTAGAATAAAATTTTTTCGCAGCGAGTGGCAGAATATCACTTCTAACCGAGCTATTTTAAGTTGGGTTTCTGGGTACTCTATCCCGTTTATTAAGAAACCTTATCAGAAACGTGCACCAAAAAATGCAAATATTTCAAAAAAGGAATTTAATAACTTAAATTGTGCTATTTTAAAATTAGAAGCAATTGGGGCAATTTGTAAATGTAAACACCAACGAGGTGAATTTTTATCACCATACTTTTTGGTACCTAAATCAGATGGTGGATTTAGATTTGTATTAAATCTAAGGCGTCTTAATAAATACATTGTAGCCCCTCATTTAAACTTGAAGATTACCGCTCTGTAAAAAACTTGATAACAAAAGATTCTTATATGGCATGTATTGATCTAAAAGACGCATATTTTGTTATATCAATTTCAAAAAAACATAGAAAGTTTTTAAGATTTAAATTCAACAATACTCTTTTTGAATTTTGTTGTATGCCATTTGGACTATGTATAGCACCATTTGTGTTTACAAAACTATTAAAACCTGTTAATTTCAAGCTTAGATCTTTAGGGTTTGAGTCAGTAAACTATCTGGATGACTACTTTTTATTGGGAAGATCCAAGGGGGAATGTTCCCTTAACGTTATAGAGTCCGTAAATTTACTTTATAAATTAGGGTTTATTATTAATTTTAAAAAGAGTTCCTTAGTTCCTATGAACGAATGTAAATTTTTAGGCTTTATATGGAATAGCGTAGATCTAAGTGTTCGACCAACAGAAGATAAGATAAATAAAGCACGTCTTAGAATTAATAAAATTTTGCTTAAGCCACAAATTAAAATTCGAAAAATTGCTGAACTAATTGGTATTTTGAACTCATTGTGTTTCGCATTTAAATACAGTAGACTATACCTAAAACAATTAGAAAGGGAAAAATGTATTGCTGTGCAAAATAACGGGGGAAACTATAACGCGAGATTAAAAATTTCAGAAAAAGCGCACAAGGATTTAAAATGGTGGTTAAAAGAATTACCTGGCAGTTGCCAATACATTGGTGCAATAGAATATAAGCTAGAAATATTTAGCGATGCCTCAAACACAGGATGGGGTATTTTTTGTAACAAGGAGAGATGTAACGGTTTTTGGAATAATATCGAATCAACATTCCATATTAATTATTTAGAGATTCTAGCTGCCTTCAATGGTTTAAAATGTTTTGCTAAACACCTTCAAAATTGTTACATTCTCCTAAGAATAGATAATATAACCGCAATTTCTTTAATTAATCGTATGGGCAGTGTTAAATATTCTTCGCTTAATTTTATTACAAAAAAAATATGGCAATGGTGTGAGGCTCGTAATATTTACGTGTTTGCCTCGTACATTAATACTCATCAAAACATTGAGGCAGACAGAGAGTCCAGGTCATTAAAAATAGAGACTGAGTACTCATTAAATATTAAAGCTTTTCAAAAAATTGTGTCAAATTTTGGACTCCCCCAGATCGATCTTTTTGCTTCCTCTCTTAATGCAAAATGTAAAACCTTTGTGTCTTGGAAACGAGACCCCAATGCTTTTAAAGTTGATGCATTTACCTTAAAATGGTCTGAATTTTTCTTTTATGCATTTCCACCTTTCTGCATATTAGGAAAAGTTATAACAAAAATTATTGCCGAAGGCGCTGAAGGAATACTAGTAGTACCTTTTTGGCCTACCCAAAATTGGTATCCAAAGTTTTTTAAACTGTTAGTTTGTAAACCCCTTTTCTTTCAGCCAGAGATTGATTTATTATTGGATCCTTTTAGGAAAAGCCATCCGATTTGGGACCGCCTTACCCTGGTTGCAGGGAAGCTATCCGGGAATCATATAAAAGAAGAGGCCTAACAGAAGATTGTATTCCTACCATTATAGCTTCCATTAGTGACAGCACTATTAAGCAATACAATGTGTCCCTTAGAAAATGGTGGACATTTTGTTTGAAAAATAACATAGAGGTTTTTAATTCGAATAGTCAGCAAGTAGTAAGTTTTTTAAATAATTGCCTAACTGAAGGTGCTTCCTACAATACATTAAATGCACATTTAGCCGCAATAAAACTAATAACAAATATTACAGGAGATATGGAAATTCTAAAACGGTTCTTAAAGGGTTCTTTTAGGCTTAAGCCTTCTTTCCCCAGATATCAGGAAACATGGGATCCTGAGGAAGTTTTAAAATATTTATATCAACTTTACCCCTTAGAAAATATTTCATTTGAAATGCTTTCGATAAAACTAGTTACCCTTTTAGCTCTTACATCTGCTCATAGAATACAAACCCTCTCAAAAATACAGCTTAATAATATACATAATTATGAAGACAGAGTAGAAATTATTATTACTGATGTATTAAAGACTTCTTATCATAATAAAACTGCGCCCATTTTAAAATTTCCATTCTTTAGAGAAAAACCAGAACTATGTGTGGCGAAAACGTTATTGTTTTATATAGACGCCACCCGGGTTAAACGTTCTAATAAAGATAAATACTTAATATTAACACATAAAAAGCCTTACCATATAGCATCTACACAAACATTATCCCTCGCATTATCCAGATGGATAAAAAAGGCTCTGGAGAATAGTGGTATAGATGTGACAAAGTTTAAGGGATATAGTATTAGACACTCAGCGGTGTCAGCGGCTAGCAGACAGGGCATTTGTATAGAAACTATAAGAAATACGGCTGGCTGGTCTACTAAATCAAATATATTTGTTAAATTTTATAATAGACCAGTAGTAGATAGGTGTTCGTTTGCTAAATCTGTCTTCGGTATGCAATAATTTAAGTGATTAGTTTATTAGAACAAATAGTGTTCTATTTACTATTTAAGGTGTTTGTCATTTATATTTATACAATTATATTATATTAAGTATGGTAGACATGTCATTTACATTTATATAGTTATATATTTTTTGTTATGTAAAAATAAATATGCATAAAGCAAATGTAGAAGAATTCAGTTAATTTAAACCTTGTTTATCCATAGCAGGGTTTCCATGTTGGAATATTTTCTCTAGGCAAAATATTAGGTGCCACTAGATCGAAGCAGACTTTCAACAACTTACAAAACATGGTGTTCCGAATGGGTTTAAAGAAGTATAATTTACGATTAAAGGACTTACCTGTAAGGAAGTTCAATCGTAATTATACGATTTAAACCCATTCGGAACACACCCACCCGGTTTTTCATCGTTTACCGCTGTATCACCCAGACCCAAGCGATCTAGTGTATATTACACTATCCACAAAACATTAATGGGTTAGGATGCGGCGAGATGGCCAGTGGTGCTAGATTTTTAAACAGTGTTGTCATTTCGTGTCCCGAAACATTATTACAAAACATGGTGTTCCGAATGGGTTTAAATCGTATAATTACGATTGAACTTCCTTACAGGTAAGTCCTTTAATCGTAAATTATTAGATGCCCACGATACAAAACACGTTCGTTTAAAGTTGGGATCAAGGTTCACTGGCTAGACGCTAATAAGGGTTAGTTAGGTTAGGTTTTTTTTTCTTCAATTTGAGCTGTGTCCAGGCCGTTGGAGTTTATGCCGGTAGGCGTAGCCAGGTATGGATTAAAAATTTTCTGGTGGCGGCTAAGCCGCCATCTTACCAGAAGTCCTTTCTTCCTTTTCTTATTGTATATTTTCTTATTATTAGATGCCCACGATACAAAACACGTTCGTTTAAAGTTGGGATCGAGGTTCACTGGCTAGACGCTAATAAGGGTTAGTTAGGTTAGGTTTTTTTTTTAATTTGAGCTGTGTCCAGGCCGTTGGAGTTTATGCCGGTAGGCGTAGCCAGGTATGGATTAAAAATTTTCTGGTAGCGGCGAAGCCGCCACCTTACCAGAAGTCTTTTCTTCCTTTTCTTATTGTATATTTTCTTATTATTAGATGCCCACGATACAAAACACGTTCGTTTAAAGTTGGGATCGAGGTTCACTGGCTAGACGCTAATAAGGGTTAGTTAGGTTAGGTTTTTTTTTTCAATTTGAGCTGTGTCCAGGCCGTTGGAGTTTATGCCGGTAGGCGTAGCCAGGTATGGTTTAAAAATTTTCTGGTGGCGGCGAAGCCGCCATCTTACCAGAAGTCCTTTCTTCCTTTTCTTATTGTATATTTTCTTATTATTAGATGCCCACGATACAAAACACGTTCGTTTAAAGTTGGGATCGAGGTTTACTGGCTAGACGCTAATAAGGGTTAGTTAGGTTAGGTTTGGTTTTTTTTTCGATTTGAGCTGTGTCCAGGCCGTTGGAGTTTATGCCGGTAGGTGTAGCCAGGTATGGTTTAAAATTTTTTGGTGTCGGCAAAGTTTTTGATTTATTTTCTTATTGTATATTGTTAGTTTGGGTTAGTTAAGGTTTTTTTTTTTAGTTTTAATTTGAACATTAGGAAAATAATTATATTTTCTTTAATATATTTTACATTTATATTTAACCAAACAAACGTTTTTTTTAATGTTTTCGAACGAATATTGTTAGATAAGACCGTTGTCTGTATAAATTAAAGAATAAAGTCCATTAGATATAAGATGAATTTTTGTGTTATGACAATGACATTGATGTATTTTGATTTACCGCCAATATTGAGCTTGCTTGAGTGTACGTCAAGAAGGGTTAGATATTGTAGTATACATATTGATTTTGCTCTTTTGTATTGATTTTTTTTGGTATTTGATTTAAAATGGCAAATAACGTTACAATTGTGGACATTTTTGAAGCGTGCAGAAATAATGATAATCTGCACGCTTTTTTGTTGAAATATAAACCTGTTGAAGGAGAATACTTGTGTCGGCGGTGTAACAGCCCAATGAAGCTGTGTTCTAATCATGAATCGTAAGTACTATTCAATGTTTGGTAATTTCAATAAACAATTTCAATTAAAATAACTTTTTAGCCTTGACCAGTGGTATTGGTATTGTAGAAAATTGCATCAGAAGCCTAAAGCAAAGGCCGTAAGATGCAATTTTAAGGTATTATTAAAAAAAGGCACATTTTTTTCCCAGTCAAAATTGTCATTTTTCCAAATACTTGGGTTAGTCAATTTCTGGGTTAGAAATATGCCTTTGACTTATATCGGGATTGAACTTAAAATCAACAAGTCAACTGTTGTTGATTGGGCGAGTTTTTGCAGGGAGGTGGTTTTACAATCCTGTTTGCAAAATCCTCAAAAACTTGGTGGGCCCGGCATGATTGTCGAGATAGACGAATCAAAATTCGGAAAACGTAAATATAATCGAGGCCATCATGTCGAAGGACAGTGGGTTTTTGGAGGTTTTGAAAGAGGAACTGGTAGGGTATTCATGGTTGCCGCGGAAAAAAGAGATAGTGATACTCTTATCCCTCTCATTGAAAAATGGATTGAAAAGGGTACCACTATCTACTCTGATTGTTGGAAAGCATACAGTTCTCTCGGTGATCGTGGATATAACCACCTTACTGTGAATCACTCAATCACGTCTAAAGATCCCGAAACCGGCTGCCATACCAATGCTATTGAGTCTTCATGGAGACATGCGAAGGCCGTTACAATGTCAAATGGACGAAAAAAGGCACACATACCAGGTAATTTGGCTAGGTATATGTTTTATAAACGCTGTCAACTAGACAATACTTGTCGAGTTGAAGAGTTTTTAAAACTGGCGGGAAAATTGTATAATCCTTGCAATTTAGAAAATATCAATATTGACGTCGAAGAGTATTCTGCCGATGAGAGTGAGGAAGAAGATCTTGATATGGGTATTTTTTAAATTGTTAGTTTTATATAATTTTTCTGATACCGAAGTCAATTGGTTGGCCTGGTACAACGCAGGGCATAGGTAAAAATTACCATTGCTATGTAATACATAATTGATATGGCAACATTGTATTTCTTTTAGACACATGTCACACTGCCGAAGTCAATTGTCATTGCGGTTATGAAATTTTGATCATTTTGACGAAATATAACTTTGTCATAAATTAAGAAAATAATACTGTTTATGAAAAAATTTGGATGGTTTATGGCATTATGGATGATCTAGTGTTATTATTTAGCAGTTTCTATAACGAGAAATTAATCAAAATGATGTAGTTCAAATTTTTTCAACATCGAAATTGGAGGACACATTTTAATAGTTTTAAGGTAAGAAAAAAATATTTTATAGCGTTTGCAGGGCAAAAAAAGTATTTTGAAATGTGTTTCAGAAGGTCTAAAATCGTTAAAAAAAAAAAAAAATAGCCCGTTCGACCGTCGGCGGATTTTTCCGTTTATATTTTTATTTTTTAACTATATTATAGTATTAGAGTTTTTATAAAAGACGTATCCCACAAAGTCAAAATTTTACAGGAGGTAAAAAATGTATATTTTTTTTGTATATTCGAAAGAAGTTATATTTTTAACTACCTAATTTTTTTTATTAACATGTTTATTAACTAAGTGTTGCTATTTGATTAAATGACGACAATAAGCGGTTTACGCCTTGTAATTATATTACTTTAGTGGATACATTTTTTTTTAAATACTCTAACGTCTAGTTATGTTTACTGTGGGTGAGCACAAATTACTAATTTTTTTTATTTAATAAACATTGAACAATAACAGGTACTCTGAACACAAAAAAAAACTAAACTAAACCTTCATAGACTTAGTTTTTATTTCTTATTATTAATTTTTGTTTTCTTTTAATAACGAATGAAGATTCTCCCGACAACAACGATAACTAACGAGGACGTACGACAATGAATGAAAAGTATTTTATTAACAAGTTAATTATATCGGCAATGACGATACGTCAATAAACGAAAACGAACAACACTGATGCGATTTATACCTGTCACTTAGCTTATTTTTAAAGTGAAACCGTGGTCTTTTTGGCTACCTCTTCCTATCATTTTAACAAATGCATCGCATTGTTGACAACGCTCTACTCGATGTGATGGCGGTTGAAACTATGCGAATTTCTATGATTTTATCTGTCTACGACACATACTTTTAAAATCAAAGTATGTGGTCTACGAGCATATATTTGCCTCCTCCTTTCATCTGTCTGTCCTTTTGTCTGTCTGTCTTTAGGTCTGTCTGTCTATCTGTCTGTCTTTTTTTGGTCTATGCTCTAAGGTTTTTGTCCACCTAAAGGTCCTTTTGGCAATGCTACAGCGTAGATTTATTTCAAGGAGCAGCAGCAAAAGAAGCTATTGTATTCATGGTAGTGTGCTTAAATTGGCATTGGAAGATTTCAGTTGGATACTTTTTTATTGATAGTTTAAATGATTTGAAAAATCTACTATAATTAAATAACTTTTAAAATATATTCATGAGACAGAGGTAATTGTCATTTCATTTATATTTGATAGCCTACAAGCAAATATATGAATGTGTGAATATTTGGGGGTAGATTTTGGAGATTTTACTCAATTAAAAACAAGTTTTGAGCACCCAATAACTATAGAGCCAATTCCTCGTGCCTTTGCTAAGGATAAACCCTCTGATTGTCTTATTAACAAATCTGGATTTCTGTCCATAAAAGATCTAAACCAATGCAACCCAGCTTTTGCTTTTTCTGTGGCAAAGGTGTGCTTGATACCAAGTGTTTCGACTTAAACAAACGCCATTGCTTTAATTGTACTTTTATCTCGTGCAAAGCCAGTCAAGCCTAATTTTTTAATGTGATTCACTATCTTTTATTTATTTTCGTAACCAAGAACTCCTGCAAGGAGAAGAGGTTTGTAATTTAATCATCTTTTTTTAAATGTAGCTTTGACAGTGGCTCCCGCATGTAGTTGCATGAATTTTGCTCTTTTTCGCCCAATGTTAGAAAATTCATTCCAGCCAGGCATTCACATTAGCACAGGACGTGGAATGATGTTTTCTCTTCTTCTTGACAGAACCTGTACAAAGTTTCTTCTCCTGCTGGATTGATGATACTCATGTGCCTTTTGAGGCGACAGTGTCTAGTAAGAAGGCCTACTGTTATCCTAACGATTTGACGCTTTTGATCTTGTAGGTCTTTCTTGAACTTGGTCGATGGTTACTTGATGAACTGTTTAGCTTGTCTAATTCGTCGTCGGCCTTTTCGTTGTACTGATATCCCTAATGGTCTGGAACCCACGCTAGGGTGACTACTTAGCTCTGCCAGGCCTTCTAGACAGTCTTACATTAGTCGTAATTTGATTTCTGGTGAGAGAATTGCCTTTAGAGCTACTTGGCTATCAGAGTATATGGCAATAGTTTTGCCTGATACTTGCTGATTTAATGTTTCTCTTGAACAGTGTTGTATGGCTATTAGTTTAACCTGCAACACTGTTGCATATTTTCCTAAACTTAGCGAAATCGTTGTTTTCGACTTGGGTCCGTAGATTCCAGTACCGGCTCCTTCCTTGGTTTTTGAACCGTCTGTGTACCAGACGAGTTCAGCCTGTACGGGAGGTCCCTGTTTCCAGATTTCTAGGGCTGGTATTTAAATTTGAAAATTTCAGTAGGCATAGCTAGCATATTATCCCTAAACTTGCTGATATAGCCTTGTGTGGTCGGCGCTATGTAGTTGGGTTATTAGGTTTTGTCCCTGCATTACCCTGTTAATAGCTGACCTGGTTTCTCCTTTTGTGAAAATGTGCAGTGGCGTGAGATTTAATAATACCTCCATTGCTGCAGTCTGCGTAGTGCGCATGGCCCCAGTAGCACTTAGATAGGCAAGCCGCTGAATGCTAGTGAGTTGGCCTATTGCACTTGCCTGTGCAGTTTTGGTTACCCACGCCACTGCGCCATAGGTTATCATGGGTCTTATCGCCCTTGTTTGTAACCATATGGTCTTTTTGGGGTTTGAACCCCAGTTTTTCCCACATATTCTTCTACAACTTATGAGAGTTATTGTAGCTTTGTATGTGAGTTTTTTGAGATGTTGATTCCATGTCAGCCTTTGGTCAAATATGACTCCGAGGTATTTGGCTTCTGTGACGAATAGGATAACTATGTTGTTTAGTACTAGTGATCTTAGACCTGTAAGTACCCGTTTTTTGTGAATGTTACAACTGTTGTTTTTTTTTGTTAATGGACAATTGTTCCTTTTTGCACCAGTTGTTCACTATGTTTGGAGCTGTTTGAGGTTGCTCTGAGACTGTTCCTGCAAATCGCCCCCTGACGATAATTCGTAGGTCGTCTGCATATCCTAGGCACTGGTAGCCTTCTTTGGACAATGTTTTGAGTAAGTCATCCACAAGAACTGACCACAGCATTAGAGTTAATATTCCTCCTTGTAGGCAGCTCCGTGTAACTTTTGCCTGTAACGTTGCCTTTCCTAGAGTGGATAAAACAATCCTGTTCTCTAGACAGGCAGTGATCCATTGGCATATTGTAACTGGGACGTTTCTCTCTTCTAGAGCCTTGGTTATTGACCTGGTTGAGGCATTGTTGAAAGCTCCTTCGATATCTAAGAAAGTGACTATTGCGGTTTCTTTGTCAACAACTAATTGTCAAATATTGTAAAATCTACCACACAGTGCCTTTCCACTACTGGCTTGCGAAGTATGTCACATGCAGCATCTATACCCCCGTCGCGTTTCACAGTGGGCAATATCGCACAATTAGTGTCCAAAAATTAGAAAATGCAATTACTTTATATTCCAAATTTTTCATTATTTATTTAGTCTCTGATAACCAGCGCACCTACTGAAATTCAAAATAATGTGACCAGTTTACTGTTATCCAGGATAAAGTTCGTTAAATTCGGATACGTATAACTTGTCAGTAGTTGCTATTTAGTTGCGAATCTGCCGTGTATTTAAGACAATCTCTCTCGAAGTGTAAGTGGCGCCTGCAATTTTTGTTTGGTGAATGTGCAACTTTGTGGTAAGTACTCACTAAAATATTTTTGTTCAGTTTTTCTGAAAAACCTGACATGGTAAAAAAGAATTTTAATTTAGTTATATGCGAAATATTGCATTTATCTTTGTTTTTAATACTATGTTGGGTCTTTTAGTACTTAAATCCGCATGACCCGGTAATGATTTTTGTATCATCGTATTATTAGGCGTATTTTCTGGTATTTACGAAAAATTAGGTGTGAAGGTCTGCGAACTCATTCTTACCGACTTTTTTTAGATACGATGACGATAACGCACAGGGAGCTACTTGAAGTATGGCGTAATGAATATCGGGCTGTTGATCGAAGCTCAGCCGTTTTAAATTATATCTGTGAGAAAATTGCACGACACGTTTATAAAAATAGTGAAAAATACAAGAACGTTAAAAAAACTGTTCAAAATCTATGTAGAGCGGAAAAATGGGCAAGTTCAAGTCGCAATAGAGACCTGTTTGAAAATCGTCATAAGGAATGGCTCGACGCTACCGTCAAGTCTCAAATACAAAAAGAGGCAGCTCTACCAGCAGAAGCACTTGCTGGTCCATCAGGAGTTGGGCGACCTAAAAAGAGCTTTGTAGATTCGAGTGAACATTCAAAGCTTTCTAAATTGTTGCCACTCATACAGCAAAATAGTAAGGAAGAATTGATTCTCGCTACTCGTGTCAACATGTAGTAGACGAAATGCTGCACGAGTTCTAAAAGATTTTCAGCTTCACCAACCAGGGCAGCTAAGATTAAGAAAACTTGGTCATGTCCTGTAAAAACTGCAGTGACCTATACACCAAACGAGGCTTTGGCTCTTTATGTTGATGGACGGTTTACGAAATACTCTTATATACTAATGCAGTCAGGTGCAAAAAGTCGACACGCAAACATATATCCTACGTACGATATGTTACGAGAAGCTAAAAAGAAGTGCTACTATGATGAAGCTTCTATATCTGTAACAGATGTTTCTGCCGAAGTTAAATTGCATGGTCTCGTCGACTACACTGTTCGAAGAATCGTCGAAGTTCAAAAAGATGTGATTTTACAAATATTCAGAGATACTTCGGAAAACGTCACAATGATCTATAAATGGGGCTGCGATGGAAGTGCCAATCACGCCACATATAATAATAATAATAATAATAATAATAATAATAATAATAATAATAATAATAATAATAATAATAATAATAATAATAATAATAATAATAATAATAATAATAATAATAATAATAATAATAATAATAATAATAATAATAATAATAATAATAATAATAATAATAATAATAATAATAATAATAATAATAATAATAATAATAATAATAATAATAATAATAATAATAATAATAATAATAATAATAATAATAATAATAATAATAATAATAATAATAATAATAATAATAATAATAATAATAATAATAATAATAATAATAATAATAATAATAATAATAATAATAATAATAATAATAATAATAATAATAATAATAATAATAATAATAATAATAATAATAATAATAATAATAATAATAATAATAATAATAATAATAATAATAATAATAATAATAATAATAATAATAATAATAATAATAATAATAATAATAATAATAATAATAATAATAATAATAATAATAATAATAATAATAATAATAATAATAATAATAATAATAATAATAATAATAATAATAATAATAATAATAATAATAATAATAATAATAATAATAATAATAATAATAATAATAATAATAATAATAATAATAATAATAATAATAATAATAATAATAATAATAATAATAATAATAATAATAATAATAATAATAATAATAATAATAATAATAATAATAATAATAATAATAATAATAATAATAATAATAATAATAATAATAATAATAATAATAATAATAATAATAATAATAATAATAATAATAATAATAATAATAATAATAATAATAATAATAATAATAATAATAATAATAATAATAATAATAATAATAATAATAATAATAATAATAATAATAATAATAATAATAATAATAATAATAATAATAATAATAATAATAATAATAATAATAATAATAATAATAATAATAATAATAATAATAATAATAATAATAATAATAATAATAATAATAATAATAATAATAATAATAATAATAATAATAATAATAATAATAATAATAATAATAATAATAATAATAATAATAATAATAATAATAATAATAATAATAATAATAATAATAATAATAATAATAATAATAATAATAATAATAATAATAATAATAATAATAATAATAATAATAATAATAATAATAATAATAATAATAATAATAATAATAATAATAATAATAATAATAATAATAATAATAATAATAATAATAATAATAATAATAATAATAATAATAATAATAATAATAATAATAATAATAATAATAATAATAATAATAATAATAATAATAATAATAATAATAATAATAATAATAATAATAATAATAATAATAATAATAATAATAATAATAATAATAATAATAATAATAATAATAATAATAATAATAATAATAATAATAATAATAATAATAATAATAATAATAATAATAATAATAATAATAATAATAATAATAATAATAATAATAATAATAATAATAATAATAATAATAATAATAATAATAATAATAATAATAATAATAATAATAATAATAATAATAATAATAATAATAATAATAATAATAATAATAATAATAATAATAATAATAATAATAATAATAATAATAATAATAATAATAATAATAATAATAATAATAATAATAATAATAATAATAATAATAATAATAATAATAATAATAATAATAATAATAATAATAATAATAATAATAATAATAATAATAATAATAATAATAATAATAATAATAATAATAATAATAATAATAATAATAATAATAATAATAATAATAATAATAATAATAATAATAATAATAATAATAATAATAATAATAATAATAATAATAATAATAATAATAATAATAATAATAATAATAATAATAATAATAATAATAATAATAATAATAATAATAATAATAATAATAATAATAATAATAATAATAATAATAATAATAATAATAATAATAATAATAATAATAATAATAATAATAATAATAATAATAATAATAATAATAATAATAATAATAATAATAATAATAATAATAATAATAATAATAATAATAATAATAATAATAATAATAATAATAATAATAATAATAATAATAATAATAATAATAATAATAATAATAATAATAATAATAATAATAATAATAATAATAATAATAATAATAATAATAATAATAATAATAATAATAATAATAATAATAATAATAATAATAATAATAATAATAATAATAATAATAATAATAATAATAATAATAATAATAATAATAATAATAATAATAATAATAATAATAATAATAATAATAATAATAATAATAATAATAATAATAATAATAATAATAATAATAATAATAATAATAATAATAATAATAATAATAATAATAATAATAATAATAATAATAATAATAATAATAATAATAATAATAATAATAATAATAATAATAATAATAATAATAATAATAATAATAATAATAATAATAATAATAATAATAATAATAATAATAATAATAATAATAATAATAATAATAATAATAATAATAATAATAATAATAATAATAATAATAATAATAATAATAATAATAATAATAATAATAATAATAATAATAATAATAATAATAATAATAATAATAATAATAATAATAATAATAATAATAATAATAATAATAATAATAATAATAATAATAATAATAATAATAATAATAATAATAATAATAATAATAATAATAATAATAATAATAATAATAATAATAATAATAATAATAATAATAATAATAATAATAATAATAATAATAATAATAATAATAATAATAATAATAATAATAATAATAATAATAATAATAATAATAATAATAATAATAATAATAATAATAATAATAATAATAATAATAATAATAATAATAATAATAATAATAATAATAATAATAATAATAATAATAATAATAATAATAATAATAATAATAATAATAATAATAATAATAATAATAATAATAATAATAATAATAATAATAATAATAATAATAATAATAATAATAATAATAATAATAATAATAATAATAATAATAATAATAATAATAATAATAATAATAATAATAATAATAATAATAATAATAATAATAATAATAATAATAATAATAATAATAATAATAATAATAATAATAATAATAATAATAATAATAATAATAATAATAATAATAATAATAATAATAATAATAATAATAATAATAATAATAATAATAATAATAATAATAATAATAATAATAATAATAATAATAATAATAATAATAATAATAATAATAATAATAATAATAATAATAATAATAATAATAATAATAATAATAATAATAATAATAATAATAATAATAATAATAATAATAATAATAATAATAATAATAATAATAATAATAATAATAATAATAATAATAATAATAATAATAATAATAATAATAATAATAATAATAATAATAATAATAATAATAATAATAATAATAATAATAATAATAATAATAATAATAATAATAATAATAATAATAATAATAATAATAATAATAATAATAATAATAATAATAATAATAATAATAATAATAATAATAATAATAGTTTATTATTTATCATATAAAACAAATGTGGAATACAAAATTTTATAACAATTAATGATGATAAATAAAAGGTTATAGTTAGGTCCAATTCTTCCACTATAACCTACAAATTCAAAATTAAATATAATTATATTCCTATATCCATGTCCTAATGTAATTAAAGAGGAAGAGAAAAAATAAATATAATAAATAAATAAATAAAAGTGACAAATACTAGACATTAAGTACCTACCTAGTGCATTATATTTATATACAACTGAAAGGGTAATTATATTGCAAAGATTTTTTAATATAAAAAAAAAAAATATATTTTAAAAATATTTGCAGAAAATTATAATAACAATCAATAAAGAACAAAAAATAAAAACGTATAACATTTTCGCCAGAAAGGGATACAGCAAAAGTTAAACCAGTAAGATAAACATTTTTTAGTGTTGTTTATTAAATAATCTTTTTTTATGTTTCTTTTTAAATGATTTAATAGAAAGGGCAACATCAGTTTCACCAAATAGGTGGCCGAAGTGAGATATTTGATACGAGAACGATCTTTTGTACATTTCCTTATAGTGTTTAGGTATATTAAGTGTATTTTTATTTCTAAGTTGAAGATTGTGAACATCTGTTCTATAGGTGATTTTCTCATAAAGATATGATGAGGTTTTAAATTTTAAAATTTTATGAAATAGACAGAGTGAGTGCAGAATCCTTCGATTATACATGCTTAACCATCCTATTTCCTTTAATTTATAAGATATAGAATGCGGCCTCTTGATACCGAAGATCATACGCATACAGGAATTTTGTACTTTTTGTATTCGACCCAAATCATTGCTGTCAATGCATGGTGAGAAGACTACATCCGCATGGTTAAAGTGCGAAAGAACTAGAGAGTTACATAGTGATATTTTAATAGAATAAGGTAAACTATGTCTATGTTGATATATCATTTTTAGGGAAGAGTATGCTCTTTTTATTTTCTCACTTACATGTTTTTTAAACCTCAATTTGGAATCGAAAACTACACCTAAATTTTTGCAGTTGTCACTAAATTGTAACGTATTTTCATCTAATTTAATTTTGAAATATATTATAGCTTTCGCTTTCTGTTGCTCATTGCCAAAGACTATTGCGCATTTTTTTCCATTGATAGTAAGGAGATGATCATTAGAATATGTAACAACTGATTTTAAGTCTTGATTAATTTGATTTTGCGCTTCTAACATATTTTCTATTTTAAAATGATGATATATTTGCGTGTCATCAGCATACATGTGATATTTACAAAATTTTAATGCTGAAGGAAAATTTGACGTGTATAAAGAAAATAAAAGAGGTCCTAAAATGCTTCCTTGTGTTACTCCTTGCATAATATTTATAGAATTAGAAATATTGTTGTTCAACTTAACACACTGACTACGATTGGTTAAATAAGAGCAAAGAAGAGAACGTGCTGATTCACTAAAACCAAGGTAATGCATAACTGTCATCAGAATTTGATGGTTTAACATGTCAAACGCCCTGGAATAATCTATTAGAACCAAAACAGTCATTTCATTTTTGTCAAGACCTGACAGTATGTCATCTGATATTGACGCCAGTGCAGTCGCACAGCTATAGCCTTGACGAAAGCCAGACTGGAACTTGGGTAACAAATTGTTCCTAGACACATGATATCTAATTTGTAGTTCCATAGTCTTTTCAAATAATTTGGATAATACTGGTAGAATACTTATACCTCTTAAATGACTCAGTTCCGTAGGACGTGATATTTTTGGTATGGGCAATACAAAGGCTTTTTTCCAGCTTACCGGAAAGTACCTTTTAGTTATGCATTCATTAATTATATGCCTGATATAAGGTATTATGAATGGACAGCACAGAAGAATTATATGAATGTTTAAACCATCAGATCCAAATGCCTTGGATTTAATATTTTTTAGAATCTTAAATATGTCTGATTCAGATATGGTATTAAAGGTAAGTAAGGAATTCATGGTGCTTTTTACTTTGTCGTAATAAAACTCAACAACTTTTTGATCTGGATTTAGATTACTCGATGGACCGACTAAAAAAGAGTTAATTTCATTTACGTTTCTTAATACTACTGGTAATTCTTTATTACATTTGTTTCCAATGTCAATATTTTTTAAAACTAACCATTTTTGTTTAGTTGTAGAATTATTTAATTTAAAATGTAGAAAAGCCTTTTTTTCTCTTTTTATTGCAGCAGATGTAAAATTTCTGAGTTCCTTATAATAATTCCAATGTGCTATTACTTTTGTTTTTCTATATTTTTGTAATGCTTTATCCCTTAACTTTTGCATTAGTTTAATATTATAAGTGATCCATGGAAGGTTTTTATTTTTTGCTGTATTGATGGTAGTTCTTTTTGTAGGTGCATGTTTGTTAAGGGTATTTAAAATATTGCTATTGAATAAATTTAATTTCTGATCAATATTAGTTATGTTATAAATCAAATTCCAATTTTGTGACTCTAAATCCTGTTCAAATTGATTAATATTAATAGCGTTCAGATTTCTATAAGTTATTGTTTTAATTATTTCTTCTTTAGTTGATACTTCAAAACTGCCATATACCAAAAAATGTCTAACCAAATTGGTATCAGTTACTCCCGAGTCATTTAAGTCAATATTGCTGTAGATATGATCAATTAAAGACATTGAGTTGTTAGTTATATGTGTAGGTTCAGAAATATGTTGCTTTAAACTAAATGATTCCGTGACTGCTAAAAGATTAACGCACGTGTTTGACTGTATATCCAAAAGATCTATATTAAAGTCGCCTGTACAAATTATTTTGTCACACCCAGTATATATATCAACAAGTGTATTTTTAAATTTGTTTAGAAATAAAGAATAGTTAGATTTAGGAGGTCTGTAGATTACACCAATAGCATACCTCACCTAGGGGGGAATTTACATATAGCGAAGAAAGAAAAACAGACAAATATATGTATGCCATCCGTTCAGTTCCCCTACAGCTAAATGTGGATAGCAACATCGTATGGCAAAATCCACGCCCATCATCAACCAGGTTTTGTCGACCAATTAAACTGTTGTTCGACAAAAAAGTACACCACTAATAAAAAAGGAAGTCAAGAGTGTCAAGAAACAGATAGAAAATATATTTTCAACAAGAATAGAGAAGTTTAATATAAACATCAACCACAAATTCAGTTTGACAATGATTGATGGTAAGACATTTAGTGCAATTTCAGAATCATCGTCACAGTCATGTGGGATCTGTCTAGCTACGCCAAAAATAATGAATGATGTTAAAAATCTAAGTACTTTGAAACCAAATGAAAGTTTATATCAATACGGCCTTCCAAAACTGCACGCCTGGATTAGATGCTTCGAGTGCATATTACATATTTCATTTAGACTTGACTGCAAAAAGTGGCAAATTCGCAGCACGGAAGACAATCTGATCATGGAAGAAAGGCAGAAGAAAATTGTAGACGATATGAAACAAAAGATGAATCTTCTTGTAGATATACCAAAACCAGGTTATGGAACTACCAACGATGGAAACACAGCCAGACGGTTTTTTTTCAAAACACAAGTTTAGCATCATCTATCACAGGTGTTAATAAGGAGGTTATTCATCGATTTGGTATTTTCTTAAAGAAAATGGCTTGTGGTTACGCAGTCAACGTTGAAGATTTTAAAAAATATGCGCACGAAACAGTTGCAATGTACATATACCAATATTCAAGGTACTACATGCTGTCTAGCGTCCACAACATTTTGTGGCACGATGCGGACATAATAAAAGCTACTGTGTTGCCTATTGGCAAGCTATCAGAAGAAGCAATGAAATGTAGAAATAAAGATTTTCGAAACTACAGAGAATTTTACACCTGAAAAATATCCCGCAAAAATACCATGCGTGACTTATTTAATACCTTGCTTTATTCCTCAGATCCCGTAATTTCTTCTATTTACCAGAGCCACATCATTCTGATATGTCCGGCATCAAGCTCTGATAGCGAAAGCTAAACCTACTCGAGGTGGTATGACATATTTTGGCACTCTTTTATGTTGCTAGCTGTATTTTTTTAAATTCATATTTTGTTATTCTGTTTACCTGTAGTTTTTGGAATCCAAATAAACTCTATTTTTCTTTCGTTTTTGTACCTAGTTTAAGATGTAGATAAAAAGGCTATTTTTACATTATATTTAAATCTTCAGTAGTATATTTTCTGTATTTTAGTACGCTGAATTCAACACAAAAAATGTATATATAATGCTTTAGAATAATAAATAAATTAACACATAATTTTCGGACGCTAGATCGGTCATTTCACCCATTTTTATCCTATTTAGAATATAAATAATCTTTTATAAATAGTAGAAATAGTAAGGGTCCAAGGAGAGATCCTTGGAAAGTTGGGAACTCCCGAATGTAGTTCACCGTTAACTTAAACAAAAATGTCACGCTTAGTTAGATAACTTTCGATACAATTTAAGTGGGATAGTACAAAATCTATAAGATACCAAAAAAAAAAAGAAAAACCTTACTTATTCGCCAGAAAGCGGAAATGGACCTAGGCACGATTTTTCGTGATTTTTATTATCGTTACTCTAAAGCTAAATGAGCGCTACACCGGCACATCCTGATTTTCTAGACAGGTATACCAGTGTGTTCGTATAGCATTATGAATTCTTAATGCACGTAAGATTTACTTCCCTTCAATTCCATCCCTTTTTATAGCCGTTGCCGGTTTACTAACAGCTTCTAAATAATATGGAAGTCTATCAATTTTGGGGTTTTTGCGGCGCTAACCGCCGTCACCTCAAAGAGACCGTAATGAAATAATAAAGGGCCAACGCGCCTAAGGGCCCTCGTCTAGTTGCGGGGATCAATTAGTCGTATGTTTCCTGGAACGGTTTATGAGAAGAACAAGGATTCGTAATTTACCGCCATTTTAGGGAGAGAAGCAGTTTCTCTTTAGGTAAGATATTATTTGTGATAAATTCCAAAAGATTTGTGGTAAATTAGAGGCTTCCCGAAGGGACGCTATTTAGGAAGTTATTACCTACCGATTTAAAGCAGTAGACAGTTTTAAGTGCCTAGGGACAATTTTTTAAAAGGAAGTTTGTTAAAGTCCTGGACGTAACTAATCAATCCACTTTAAATTAAAAAAAAAAAAAACAATACAAAACGTTCGTTGTTTTTTTTATTTAAAAATATTATGTTTATTGATTTGAAAAGTAATCTAAACTACACTGCAAAAATTTTGAATAGAGAGTTTTACCCCTGTAGTAGTAGATTTATGGAAATATGCAATCTTTACTATAATTTTTAGGTCAAAAGTATTCGCATTATTGTGTCAATTAATTTTGAAAATATCGGATAAAAACTTCAAACAGAGGAAGGAAATTAACATTATTTAATTATTTTTCTTGTTCTTGAAGTCCATATTTATTACAATTATTATTATTTAAAGGACCACGCACTTTTCTTATGCAAACGGGAGTACCGTCAAAATGTCTGAATTTTTGATGTCTATTACATAACTTAGTGCCCCCATCAAAAGTGTCTGTGGGTCCTATCCTTTTCTATGGATAAATTTTGTGATACAGGGTGTTGAAGTTAAAAATCCTAAATTATTTAAATGAACACCAATAATCAACCTTAAATAGTTTTGGAACTTATTCGCTCACTATGTGTAGTAAAAATACCTACATATTAAAATATTGTAATTAAAATATTGCCACTTACAGGATAATTATTGATTCTACGGATAATTTTTGGTCAAAGTAGGTATTTCTACCAAAAAAAATAGTTGAAATACCGTAAAAACAAAATATCACTGTCAAAGTCTCTGTTTCACTTACACATCTACCCAACCATCCACCCAATCATCCACGAATTATCTCTTTGTATTGATTCAGAACAAACTCAAAGCAACGCACAAATGAATATAAGCTGAATAGAACACCCATTTCCTCTTTGTTCTTCGAATATCAAAGTCTGTGCTCATATTATCTAATCAGGGAATTTTAGGTAATTTCCAGTAAAAGCAAAACGACAAAACGACAAGGCCGTCATACGGAAATTATTTCATTAAAATAATATAATTAGATGAAAAGTTCTGCTATTTCTCGTCGGCAACTTAGTTATGAAGTTGGTGCTGTATTAATTTCCCAGAATATTTGTTAACATTTATAAAATGCGCGAAAGAAAGAGGCAAAATCGCGGTAACAAAACACAAACTCTTTGGAGTTATCGCGATAGTAGGTGTGCTGATCTCCAAGAAGTATGAAATTAGGAAAAAAAAGGTTTCACCGTCTTTCTAGATGTAGCCCAGTTTTTTGACAATTTTCTGAATTTTTAAAATCTTATTTATCAGAGAGATATCTCAGAGTAATGCAGGATCTAAGAAAAATTAAGGTAGAAGTACCTCAATATAGTGAGTGTACTAGGTCCAGTACTCTTTTTACTTTATAACAGAGACAATCCCAACTTAAACATAATACTATCGAAACGTTTGTTAATAATACTAACAGTTGGAGAAGATCAATATTAAGCTAACAGAAAATTGTAAATATACAGGGTGTTGCCATACAATTATTTTTTTTAAATTAGAGAATGATGCAGACCCCAAATTAAATTATCATAATTTAGCTAGGTATACATTGATTTTAAAATTGTTTAATATACAGATCTATAAGATACAAAGGTAACAATATTGGTGACAGAACTGGTTTATTTTATACAGAGTGTTTTGAAACATATGTCTTAAATATGGCTAGTTTTAAGTCCAAATTACTCAATTTTTCAAATGTATATTATTTTAGCATAAAATTCCTTATAAACTTACCTAACCAACCATATCAACATGTTAGCTGATAACACATATACAGGGTGTTCCATCAGTACGTAATTGATCGATAGCTGTTTTATTATTAGAAATACAAATAAATTTTTAATATAAAAGTTGAAAGACCCTATTTAACAATTATTCTTAAATATACGGGATAGTCCATAAACGAGTGTCTAACCAAACTTATACATTTTTAAAACAAAACACCCTACAGATAGTTATACATATTTCATTGTTTTGACATCGTTAAACAATTTTAATAGACTTCATTTATTTGGTATCTGGTATATAGGTTGTGTCAAAATGCAAGGTAACGATATTCTAAAAGGTTTAAATGGAATACACTATATGTTATACCACCAATTAATAATTACAAGATATTCCATTTAAAAAATTAAGAAAATGGTAAACTTGCGTTTTGACAAACCCTATATACAACATAGCAAAAAAAATTGGTTGCCAACGTCAAAACAATGAAATGAAAAACTATCTGTAGGGTGTTTTGCTTTAGAAATGTAAAAGTTTTGTAAGCCACTCGTTTATAAACCACCCTGTATATTTAAGAATAATTGTTAAATATGGTCATACAACTTTTATATTAAAAATTTATTTGTATTTCTGATAATAAAACAGCTATCGATCAAGTACGCACTGATATATGTGTTATTGGCTAACATGTTGATATCGCTGAATAGGTAAATTTTTAAACAATATTATGGTAAAATAACATACATTTGAAAAATTAGGTAATTTGGACTTAAAATTAGCCATATTTAAGAAATGTTTCAAAACACTCTGTATAAAATCAACCTGTTCTATCACCACAATTCGTAAGGTTTGTATCTTATAAGTGTATATTAAAAAACTTTTAATCAATATAAACCTGGCTAAATTATGATAATTTAATTTGGAGTCTGCATCATTCTCCAATTTCAAAAAAATATTAATTGCTTGGCAACACTGTAATATTTTTTTAAAACATTTTAGGGTTAAATACAGTATTATCAAACAATTTTAAAAATAAAATAAAATAAAATACAGTGTGTTCTATTTAAAAAAAACATACATTTTTTCCTGGTTTAAACGAAGCACCATGTATATCCAAATATATTTTTTAAGATATGTATTTTTTAAATCAATATAACTTTTATTTAAAACTTTTTTGCGTGTCTCTAACACAAATTAAAATATTGAACAATTACGCCCTAATGGGACATAGGTATATAGACCAAATTATCAACTAGACCAAAGTACCAAAGTATGGTATATTGTTAAATGAAAACAAATATCTCCATGTCAACTTTACAAATAAACAAAACCAAAACAAAATTATAAACTTGGGAAAGTATCGATCACACTTTGCTGAAGGGCTCATATTATAAAGACACGGGAAGAGCTTGGTATATAATAAAAAGGTAACATCTCCAGAATAACCAGTAAAACCATACACAGAACTCATGACGCTACTTAAAAATCATCTTGTGCCTAAAAAGATGTTTTATCAAGAATACAAAGGGGGACCAATTGCTGACTATGTTGCTGAACTTAAGGACTTAGTGAAAAACTGTGAATTTAAGGAAAAATGTAACAATGCTAATTGTTCACAATCCATGCTAGATATGCTACGTAGAGCACATTTTATTCGTGGACTATTGATGCAACCATTCGAAAAAGAATATTTTATTTAACAAATATTTCTTTTGAAAGAGCAAACGAAATTGCAACATCCTTTGAAATCTCCAGAAAACAAAATAGAGAAGTATATCAGAGTTGCTCATTTGATCCAGTTACGATTACCGCAGTAAATTCTCAATTACAACAAAAAATGTCCAGTTTCAACAAGAAATATTTCAGTAAACAGGCAAGTAAATACTGAAACATTAATTTAAAAAAACTTGGTCTTATTGGATTGAGGAAGAAATAACCATTCAACACGAAACTGTTTTTCTGCAGAAAATTTACAGTTAAGACGATGTCATAAAAATGGACACATAGATAAAGTTTGCATAACATCCTTATTACAAAGTAAATTATTAAATAATATTGATTACAATTGTGAAACATCTAGTGATTAATATTCCATAAATCAGGTTATCGATATATATTCTAGTATCGTATTTGTTTTTGAACCAAAAATGTATATCCAAGTCTGAATTGAAGATAAACTCAGTAGTTTTAAATGTGACACAGCAAGTCCAGTATCAATAATCTGCAAAAATAATTTCGAAGCTCTTAATTTAAACACTACTATACAGAAAGCGAATGTATATTTTATATCGTACACTAAACATAGGTGGATCAAATATAAACAAGCCTTCGTTTATAAACTATTTATTTCAAAACATGACACAAAACAGATTTTTTTTCTACTTTTCTACATATTCCTCTTCTCTGTTAATATACTTTTCTCAACGGATTGGCAGTTTCTTAATCCCGTTTTCATAAAAAGAAGCAAGACGGGTAGGTAGCCAGTTGCGCACAAATGCTTCCACCTCTTTATTGGTCTGAAATCGCTCGCCTGCCAATGAATCTTTGAAACATATGAAAATCACAAGGTGACAAATTTGGACTGTATGGAGGGTGTTCCAGCACAGTTCAGTGTATTTAATTGATTTTGGATTGTGTTAAAGCTGCCGTATGAGATTTAGTGTTGTCATGCAGAAGCAACACGTCTCGGATGGGGTGTGCTCTCTTCTTTTGGCGATGAGCAAGCTTTACCTGGTCGAGTAAGTTACAGTAGTAAGCCGCTTTTATTGTTCTTCGCTCATGCAAAAAGTCTACCAGCAAAACTCTTCTCCAGTCCCAGAAAACAGTCGTTAAAACTTTGCCTGCAGACAGACGAGTTTGTGCCTTTTACTGGGTTTGGTTCGTCTTTGTGCCGCCGCTCCATGCTTGCTTGTTTTGCACCAAGATTTTACACGTACCCACGAAAGCGTTTCATTCCCGAATTGTGCTCGCAATCTGCGTAGAATTTCAGCAGGTTTCATGTTTTCGCGCGTGAGAATTTTAATGATTATTCTTTGCGCAACACTGCTGTGTACCTCCGTCTCACTCATTGCGATTGCTACTGGCCAAATGAGAATCCCGCCACTACCAGCCGCTTACATGCTGCTGAACATTCCTACTCCAATATTATAATAGCTGCGTTCACCTTGAATGACTTTTCCGTTTATAACTTTAAAAGGCTTGTTTATATTTGATCTACCCACGTATTTTCATACCTCTAGGAGTTAGCAATGTTTATGTTGCATACATCAGTAAAAATTTATTGGCAAATCTTTATATCGTACTAGAATATGGTAGTCCAATTTAAGGTAGAAGGTGGATACAGTCACTACAAATTGAAATCCATAATATTTCTTTAATCAACACAAATAAACCCATAATGGCGAACAATTTCAAGATGTTTTAAGTTCTGAGATTGGTAAAGTTCCAGATTTGTAATCTTAACTTCAATAACGATCAGATGCTAAACCAATTTATCTTAAACCTCGTCGAGTCGAGAAGAAGTCGAACGATAAATACATATGCTAGAAAAAAAATATCATAACTAAAACGAAACATTCTGAATGGAGAACACCGTTGGTTATCGTTAAATAGAAGAATGGCAAAATACGCCTCTGTGCTGATTACAAGATCACTGTTAACAACCAACTTTTGGAAAATTGCTATGCGATTCCTAGAATTGAAGATATTTTCAATAAAATGAAAAACGGTGCAAATTTCTACACTTTAGATAGCTTTAAAGATTATCTGAATATTCCAGTTGATGATGCCACTTCAAAAATGCAGGCTATATCTACTCATAGAGGTACTTACTTAGATCAGGCTATTTTTCGGAATTAAAACCACACCAATTAAGTTTTATGAAATAATTAACCAGATTATTCAAAATTTAGACGGAACAAATGTATATTTTGACGACATTTTGGTTCAGGGTTCGACTGTTGAAGACTGTAAATCCCGATTAGTCACAGTTTTTAAGAAAGAGATTAGTTACTTAGGTCATACGATTTCAGCTTAAAGCCTTCAAAAATCTGACGGTAAAATTAAAGCTGTGCAAAATGCACCTTGACCTCAATCACTTAAGAACGTTCAACAGTTCCTGGGTCTGGTCATGTATTATACCAAGTTTATGCCAAATGCTTCTACTCACCTGTACCCACTGAATCGGTTATTAAGAACAGATACTTCTTTTAAATGAACAAATGCTTGTGACGAGGCTTTTAAAAGAGCTAAAGAAGAAATAGCTAGTGAACGAGTCCTGATGCCTTTTACACCTGATAGAAGTTATCTTAGCAATATATGCTAGTCTATATGAGTTGTCCGGAATTTTGTCACATTGCTCATCTGACGGAATAGAAAGGCCAGTTGCATTTATATCTAGGTCCCTGACTAGAACGGAACAAAATTATAGCCATTAGACAAGGGAGACGCGGCCATCTACTGGTCTTTTAAAAAAATTTTTCATTACTTATACGGACGAAAATTCACATTGATTTATTTACATTGTCGGCTACAAGGATGATAACGTTATGCTCGGTATTTATCAGGATTCGACTATAATATTAAATACAAAAATACTAAAGATCATTTAAATGTAGACTGTCTAGAAACCCACTCAAATAAAGTCCAGATGCAGAAAATTACACAGATGATACTTATATCTCCAAGATTGAATTATTGTACAAAATCAGCACAGACACTGTAACATCATTCAAAATAGCAAATGAAATTGAAAACGATCCGGAACTATCAAAACTCAAATCGGAAGTACTCAATGGACATATATGAGATATAGAATTATTCGTTTAGGAGGGAATTCATTTTAGAGGTGATCGAGTAATAATTTTTATTTCCTAAATCGTTACAACCTGATATAATAAGAGAACTGCACTCTACTCATATAGGGATTGTGAAAATGATGTCACTGGCTTGAAATTATCGCTTTAGATATAGAAAATATGGTAACAGATTAAAAAAAAAATCCAGCTAAGGCTCCACTTCTTCATTGGGAAGTATCAGAACGAATTTGGCAAAGGGTACATATTCATTTTTCTGACCCATTTCTAAATTTTCATTTTTTCTTTTTATTGATACAAAATGGCGAGAAATAATGATGAAGTGCAGTCCAACTACATCTAAAACAATTTAACTTCTTAGGGAAATTTTTAGTAGATTGGGACTTCCAGAAATTTTATTAAGTGTTAACTCTTTACTTTTGAAATCCAAAGAATTTATAGATTTCTGTCAACGAAATTGCATTAAACAACGTAATATTGCACCAGGCCATCCTCCTACAAATGGTCAAGCAGAACGATAAATTATGTACATTCTCATTCAGATATTTAGTGACACCATTATCCTCAGGAAAATCGCGTTTAGATAACTTATTTGGAAGAAATTTTTAGAACAGAATTGGATTATATTCGTCCACATACAGATCAGAAAAACGTGAGCGACTAATCCGATTTTGGCAAAAGCTATAACCTAGTGGACAGGGTCCAATCAAGAATATACTCAAATTCATGTAAATGGAAATATGAAACCATTATATAACATTAAGGGATATTGCAATATTTAGTGAAATTGGATGATGGATAGATATACTGTTTAACGACACTACGATCCAATTCAACCATGCCGAATAGAAAATCTATATAACTCTACAGTTGAAGCTATTTCTCTTATTTTAAACGAAACTAGCGTCTTCACTTTAAATCATGAACATAATTCTCAAAACCAGGAAAACAAATGACATCACTGTTCCACATAATCATGGTTTAATTAGTAAAACAGTCCAATAATCACTTATCCAAAATGAAGACACATTGCTTTCTAGTAGGGAAAGCACATCAAACCCTACATTCAATGCTGTTAATTGTAACGTTATTTTCCCATTTGTTATCTTGCTTTTAGCAATAACTATTACTAAATTAAAGTGTCGAGTTTTTGCCACAATTCCTTTAATACTTCCATAAAAAAAAATAAACCCTTCAGATAGGTATATACAAATTCATCAAATTTAAAGCAAAATGTTGAACTCTAGTCAACCAAATGTGGTTGAAAATTAAAACCATGAGGTCTTAACCTCACAGTAATATTTTAAAAGGTAAAAAAATTGAGCACAAAGTGTAAATTTAAACACTCTACTCCTAGAGCTGTATTCGATTCACATCCAGTGTGTGCTCTTTATAAGATAAACATCATCATTATAATTATATAATTTAAAGCAGAATGTGGCATTATAAAGTAACAAAAAGGTCCTTCATTTTTAATAGACACGTAGACAGCACTATCCTTCAGGAAAAATATAAGGAACGGACTCACCAAACTATAGTTTGTTGCTCTTTTAAACGAAAGCACTGTTGAATTGAAATCTTAACATCTATGCCAATTGGAGAATTCGGTTGCAGACATTGACATGAGACAGAGCTTCACTGGTCCTCTCAAAATGTTCTTTCTTATATGTAGCTCCTTCAGCGTAAACAGACATTGGGTGACTACACGTTTTTCTGGCAGTAGATTTCAAGGGAAAATACCTTGACTTTTAACTTGCAGGAACAAGTAGACTACACCAAGCAACGCACAAATCGTAGCCACTTGAAGACCCCGCCAAATTGCCTCCATGAAGCCGGTCAGAACTAAGCTTCGTGTCTTCTACTTTAATTTCATTTTCTTCACAAAAAAAAACAAGGCGGTCTGTTCTATAAACAACACAAGGAAATCCATAATTGTGAATACTACTTTGTCTTTTCTATTTACCTCTCCATTCGAGATGACCCGTATAGTTTTGTTTTAATAAAATTGTTTCGCAAAAAGACCCGTCTGCACGCTTTCAAAGCTTTTTCAGAAACGTTGGCTTTCCGCCTTTACCTGTTGTTCAAGCACGACGTCACGGAGTGACAAAACCTCAAATCCACAAAACAACACAAACAAAAAAAAAAAGTTTCAACAATCCAAAACGCTTTGAGACCATCCGAGTGACAAAGGAGTCTTAAGAACATGGCTGGTTAAACGGGTTAAACATTGAGTATCCTTATAGTGGAACTCGACTTTTTGACTGACAGTGACATAACAATCAAAATTAAATTATGATATGACTTTAGGACTGAGTGATTTTCATACCTGAGACAAGCCTGAGACCTCTACCTTTTTTGCAAGTTAAAATAGGTGCCCGTAAACTAAAACTGTATGAACTAACATTTGAAAAATTAATCTAATAAAGTAAAAAAAATGTAATGTAAGTAAATTATGTCATATAGATCCTATCAAAGTATATAACTATACATTTTATATGCAACAGGTTCTACTAATACCTATGGCAAATAAGAACATTACAACATCAGCGGAACACCGAGTTGAGGCGATCCACACGCATTCGGAAACCAGTAAAACGTTTATGATTTTAGTATATTGTAATGATAATATTATTTGTTTTGTATAGGGAAAAGATTTAAGAGTAGAAAAACTGTTGTACACTGTATTCCTTGCTACTGCCTATATTATACATATACTATATATCTTGGTTTGACAAAGTTATTACTACGTGAAATATAGAACGTACAGTCAAAATTTGTCTAATCTAAACACAATACATAACCAAATCAAAATAAGCTAGGTGTCATAAACAATGGAATGTTAAGTTCTTCGACAATACCAATACCAATACCAATACCAAGGATAAAGAATTTTGAGTTATTTTTGTGACTGTGTTAATTAAAAGTAGAGTTTTGTATGGTTTTTGTATTATACGGTATAAATAAAATTATCAATTCCACGGAACACTAGGAGTAATAATTTTCTGGCACTAGATAAGTTGGATTAGAACAAAGGACTGTAATAACTATGTAATATAAAATTGATTTTGGGCAGCATTCTTATAATTCAAATTCATATCTAGCAGTGCACACATCAAGCACGAGCTAGAGTTCGACAATGGTGTAGTGGATCTTTATCCTTATTCGACTGGCACAGTTAGCACTTGACATTTCAGGATTCTAACAAACTTTTAACGATATCTATTTATAGTTGTCAAACCAAAAATTAAATCTCTATTAATTTCAAAGATTTTCCATTCTCACTAATAATAGAGACAAAGATGGTAATATATTTAAAGATATTAAATAAATCCTAATCACCAAAATAATACTGGCACTGAAAAAAAGTACAGTTCCAAAAAATTCGAACTTTGAGCAAGAGCGCCTGCCAGTCGAACAAAAATTTCACTATGCCTTGGTACTGAGCAATTTCAGTCGAATGCAATAATTGACTTTTAATTAATTAGGTTCTGCCAGTAGAACAAACATCACTTGAAAAAATCGAACTAAATGCGCATTAATGCAGCCAGTCGAATCCGCTATAAGTCAATAGGATATAGTATCGAAAACTTAGTGAAACTTATATATACACTTCAGCAATAAAATCAAACTTGATTGGAATAGACAAATTTCTAATATTGGCATTTTAGGATTTGTAAAGAAGCATTTATAATTTAAATATTTGTTGTATTCTACAATTTTAGGACCAAAGCTCATGAACTATCAATTAGTTCCTTCCTAACTAGATAAGCGCGTGATACACAATCTGCAATACATATATCTCTCACTTAAAGATTTATCTAATCCATCTATATTGGAGGAATTAATATTTCAACCTTTGACTTTAAGTTGGGAGAACCTTGTTAGTAAAGCCTCGGCCCACAGACTAACCTCGTCGGGGAGCAGCTTTAAACTCTTATCATGAATGTATGTATGACGGCAAAAGTTCAAGACAAGTTATAATAATACCGGCTGAGTATTATACTTCGACTTCTGCCGCCTCTTCTTCTTTACCTTCGAAACTTGGGCCGGACTTAATCCTGTCTTAGATAAGGCTAACTTCACACCGGTTCGGTGACGAGCTAAGCTATTGGATTATTCATAAGTTTAAAGCTAGTTTTGCAGTTCGCTTTCGCTCCAGCCAACGACTCCGAAAGGGGGACGATGCATGGGCCTTTGCCAGTGTTTACAGGGTTGATATTACAAATAAATATACTTTCTCGAATAATGTTGGATCGGAGTCGGCAACAAAATATTATGTCACAGCACATATTGATAGAGATATAACATATTGTCGGTTAAATGTTTTTTTTAAGTATTTGCCGACAGCACAGAAGAAAGAACAATACAGAAAAGAAAGTAATGGTCGGAACTTTGAAGTTGAAGGAATAGAAATATTTGACCTTGAGTTCCACCACAGAGATACTCTGAGAAAACGTAATTATTCACAGTACACGCGAACGTAGCTACTCACTGAACCTACACTGCGAAAAATTACGTTTCTCTTTTACATAATTATGTGTCACATTTTATGAAAATTTGCATGAATGTATTTGAAACTATTTTCGATTTAAGTAAATCATTTTTTGATTTGTAGCACTTTCAACAGAGGTTTCAAAAATAAAAATTCTAAAGTTTTAAACAATAGTTTATTTTACCCTGTCATAATGAACTATTAATATTGTGCCACAAATCTCACTAGTCATTTATGATCCATAAGTATAAATCAATTAGGATAATTGTTAAAAAATCATTAGCTAAAGCGTATTTTAGGGATTTTATGAATTAAAAAAAAGAAAAATATAAAAACTTGTATTTATGCAATTGATAAGTTTACAATCAAGTGCATGTATTTTATTAAAATAGAATTGTTTGAAAATTAAAATAATTAAAATTGTTTACACAGATTTATAGAGCAAGCCTTATTTATAATATAAGTAGCTTTATTAAAATAGCTATATCCTAATATACAACAAAAATATAGAATAATTATATAAACGGTACTTATAAAAAATATTAAATAATGAGTAATTATTTTTCTTCTTTTTGCACCAAACAAACGTTTTCTCAACGTTGCTGTCTTCAGTCGCAGTCTCTACTTTCTTGGCGGGTTTGATGATAACACATTACTCGTTTGAATTTGTGCTATTACACAAGGTAGAGAAACAGATGGTTGACTATGCACTTGTTCAATAAATTCTGCTTCAGCTGAAGTTGAGGGTAGACACAAGTTGTCTTAGCCTTCTTCGCCATGAACAACAAATTCCTCTAAAAAAGAAAGAGAAACCAAATTTTTATCAGATCAACTGGTGTCAAGAAAGTGCATCATTTGTCAGAATTAAATGTTTGAGTCACACTTTTTAGCCATATGAAATTTAAAATAATTTCATAAAATGTGAATATATTTCTGTGCCTAGGAGGTAAACTGCACTGTCATTCTAGTCAACTTTTTAGTACAGCAGATTGAATGTTGTTAAATTATTAAATTTCAACTATATATGTATTTAGACACCCATTTATTGTCACAATATTTATATTTTTTTACTAATGTTAACTACTAAAACTACTTTATTTTAATTTGCATAACTTGTTGTATGTCGACATAGTGCAGTTTACCTCCAAGGTAGTTCTACAAAATGGAATGTATGGGTTGATATTCTAAAATTATTAGTACTTATCATTTTATTTTTTAAACTACTAAATGTAATGTAAAAAAATGACAAGACGACTAGCAAACTTTTTGTAACATTTAACTATAAATTGTATTTATTTATCTTGCAAAACTGATTCTTTTTGTAGATTATGAATGGGGAAATACTGTTGGAAATGCATTTGCAAATAATCGTTTTCTTGTTCCTGACAGATAAACGAATTTATCCTGGAAGTGTAGTTCACAAATTTTGTAATTTTTACATAAGTGTTCAACACCCTTTCCCAATAAGTTCTCTCTATTTGCTGCCTTAAGCCACAATTCAAGTCTGAAATATACATACAATCCAGGGGGGGATATCGCGCATGATGTCATGGCTGGGCTGACGTCATGCGTAGAGTTAGTATAGTTGGCGCGAAGTAAATATCATATGACAGAGACACGTTGCAGTGGTTTGTAAGCAGTGGTTTATAAGTATTTTATAGTGATTTATAATATTTTAAGTAGATATTTGTGTTATAATATGTTGTAAACTTTGTTCTTTGTGAGTTTTATTAGTGAAAAACATTAAAAAAACGAGGACCGCAATTTACGGATGTAACAGCAACTATCAAAGCAAATAATTTAAAAAAGACATTGTCTTCTCACTTTCCTCGACAGTAAGAGGTTAGTCAGAAGAGGCCCAAGGGTGGCTCCAGTGGGGGGTCATACTCCCCCGAATTAAAATTCTTACATTCCATGAGTCTTTTATTAAAAAAATATGCTAAAAAGGGAATTGTAATAGGCAATGCTTCCCACTCCCCACACTCCCGAAAACTCGACCTGGAGTCGTCCTTGCAGTGGCCTGTAGCCGTGCAGATAAATTTAAAATAGAAAATTGGCATGTGTGTTCCAAGCACTTTTAACCTTCCAATTATAATTGTATGTCACAAAAAAAGAAAATTTCGACATGTACTAATGCACTAAAAAAATATCAGTGACCATGTCCAGGAAAAATGCAGTCACATTTTATTTTAATTCTGTATATACACTCACCATGTAGAAGTTAGTCGTATTTTTTTTTTTTTTTTTTTTTTTTTTTTTTTTTTTTTTGGCTTGGACTTTTGTCATTCAGCCAGTCACTTTAGTCGTATTTGGTACATTCTTTTTATGCTCTGCATTAAATTATATGTATGAAAAATATTTTTTTTAAAAACCTATTTTTTTGGTATCTTACTCATACATAAATCCCATCTTTTTCATAAAATAAGTAGTTAATTATATTCAATTGGGTAATATAATGCAGGATGCAGGTAAATGAGTCACCAGATGATGCGAAATTTTTACCCAGGGTACACAGTTGAGAAGTTTCGAGTTGTGAAGATACCCTTCTCATTATCCTGATTATAGAAACTATTCTTTAGAAGTCGAATGTTCCTCAAAATTAAAAACCTGCATTCGAATTTGTATAACAAAAATGGATCATTAGAGAGAAAAAGAAAAAAACTGTTACTTAAAATAAATATTTCTTTTATGTATGTATTTGCATTAATTTTTTTTATAGTTCTTTATCCATCCCATAAAAATATCCTTAAATATTAGGTAATTATTATCCTTTAATATTTATAAATTTTCTGAAAATAGCATAAATGTTCCTTACACTTCGACAGTATTTTTAAATTCGCGCCAATACAAACTCTACGCGTGACGTCGTGCGCTTGGCCGTCCTATTTTTAACACAGTTGATATCCTACCTTTTATTTTTTATACCATGCATACAATCATTGTACTACCATGTTATGGCAAGGTCAAATCCTATTTCACCCTCAAGGTTTCATACCTACCTCACTGGATCTTTTGATGCGACATTATTTGTAAACTTAATCTTAATACGTACAATAAATTCTTAAATTAACAACTCCACAATTAAAAACATCAACAAAAACTAAAAATAACCACTAAAACAACCAAAAATCCAAAACGACAATAAAGACACGACAGGAAAAAATATTGATTTTCTAACAGCGACAGCAGTGACAGCTTCGTTCATCTGCTATAAAAGTGTGCACAGTTGCATTTCGAACAAGTAACAAATCTACGGTTCAATTTTGACAATGCTCCACCATGAAGAAGGTGTGGCTTCGGTTGCTAGGTTCTTGTTTTAGCCCTATGTTTCTTTTCTGTATTGTTCTTTATCCTGTGCCGACAGCATGTAGAGTAATGTTGGAGGCGGGTTGTCTGCATGTTGAGGAGGAGGAGTACTGCTGCTGCCTGCCGTATAGTGTAAAATTGAGTGTTTTATAATAGTGCAGGATAGTAGAACTAATAATGTAACTTGGTTCAGTCTCTTGGAGATTACTAGATAACTGACGACTTATAACAAGTTGGACCTTACGAGATTAAAAATTTTGGAATTTAAATACATTTTCCCCACTCGACCATTCACTGTTGAATTCTAATTAACAGTGCTGTTCCTAAAGTGGCGCTGGGAAACAGTAACAAAGCCTACACAGAACACGAGGCTAATGGCCGTAGTAGTCGACGCCGATGACACCAAATAAAAAAAAAACAAAAAAATACATTTTACTACACACTTGTAGAGGGTGTCCCAATAATATTTCTCTAAATGGAAAACTTTATTTTGTCACAAAACTTTATTCTCTATTAGACGTTGGAACATCATCTAAAATAAAAAATTTTCATTTGCGAAACATATTCAGAAAATTACAAAAACTAGTCTATGTTTTTGTACAAGATTTTGGCTTTTTTATAAAATATCTAAAAATATAGTTTAGAAAAGTTGTTAAGAACTAAATATGAGTAAAAAGCCAAATATAGTATATTACATTACGAGTGTGGAAAGTAACATTTTTCATACGAGTGGGAAATATTGTCGCATAAGGCACAAGCTGAGTGCAACTATCACACGAGTGTGGAGAATAACTTTTCACACAATATTTTTCTTACGACCACAAAATAATTGTAATACCAGGTTATAATAATTAAAATGTATTTAAAAAATTATCAACAATAATTGTATTAATTCAATTTTCATATTTTTTGAAAACAAAAAAAATTCTGCAACTACCAAGTTTTGAACGCGAGCCCGCGGACCCGTCGTGTAAGCCAAAGTTCAAATTGTAACTACCCTGTAACCTGAGCTAATGGGTCTTATGTCAAATGCATTTTTAATTTGATTTTAAGTTTAAACAGAATAAAAAGCCAAAATAATGAGATGTATGTAGTTATTTTAAAATTATTTTAATAATTGTTAAAAACAAATATCTAAGTTCTAAGTAAACCGTAAATTTTAATAATTTATTGATCATATCGATTTTACTAATAATATGGACTGGACATTACATAAATCAAAATAGAAATGATGCGTTTGACATTATGTGACAGCTGATGCGGAAATGTAAAACGAGGTTTATATTATGATAAATTAAATTAAAAAAAAACAATCACTAATAATCGTATTTATTCACTTTTCTAAACAAAAAAACTAAAACACCCAAAAAAAATAAAAAAAAAAAAACAAACAAAAATTCTGCCCCCGCAAGGATTTGATCGCGGTCACTCGCCAGGTCTCAAATGGCAAATTTGATAAAGTTTGATACTCTACCACCTGAGCTAATAGGCCTTGCGTCAATTGAATGTTCTAATGGGTTATGTGAATAAAAAGCAAACATAACTTATTTATTTTAAAATTATTTTAATAATAATTGTTTTTCAATAATTTAACAGTCATATCGATTTTACTATTAATATGAACATTACATAGATCAAAATAGAAATGATGCGTTTGACATTTTGTAACAGCTGATGCGGAAAGTAGCATATTCGCACAAGGGTGGAAATAAATTCTTATTCATACGTGTGCGATATAGGGCATTTTCCATAGGACTATATAGTCTGATATGTGTAACTTTCCTAAGTGGTCGCAGGAAAAATTAAATTACTGTTATCTATAAACAAAATACTGTACAATATGCTAACCTACTCACATAGCAGAATAAAAATTAAATTTAGACGTGGGAGAAATAAAGAAGGTAGCATTCGACTTGTCTATGTGCCTGCCACGATTGGACGCATGGTTACACCTGTATCGGTAATTGGATAGCAAGTGTGTTCTATTTCTGTCTATACAAAAAGTGTAAATAGCAGTGGTTTTCTATACCATTCTCTAGACCAGCGATACTCAACCTCTTTTTCCTTCGGGTCACATTCGTATATGTGCTATGTTAGGCGGGCCGCAATATTTTTGGATGATGACCTTTTTGTAGGACATCTATCTAAAATTAGTTAGTGGGGACCTCTAATAAATAAAACACAAAACATAAATATACCCCGTTGTGTTACTGCAAAAACAAGATAACTCACATTTTAAGAGTTTCAATAAAACACTATTCAAACGTTTAAAACTGAATAAAAAATCAGTAAAAGCTTCAAACCGTTTATTAACTTCAATGCAGAAGGTATTGAAAACATTGTTCACAAAGTATAAACTAATAATCTATCAATAATTGGTAAAAAGAGAAAGAAAAAACGTCAGTTAGCTTATTTTAGCCTAACATATAAAACATAATTCAATGTACATGTCACTATCTTCAGTCGAAGTTTCAGTAACATTATTGGATGCAGGTAGATTGTGATAATAATTGTGAAATTCATCAGGTGTACCTGATTTTGTAAAATTTTAGTAAATCTTTCTTCTTGCACTTTATTGTATTTTCAAAACTTTGTTTCATCCTTTCATGCATCCCTCTGAATAAATACTGTGCGAGTTTGGCATATAAAGCCGAATTCCACACTCTCGCCCATTAATAAATTAAATCTATTTTTTCGGTGGAATGTATTTAGGAGAGCTGAATCTTTCGATACGTTGTCTATTAAAAAGTATGGTTAAAATTCATATTCGCCTGTTACCACTAATACTTTTATTCACGAATTTTCACATAAAGATTCGCTCGTTACGGCTTGACGAATCACTCGTTACAGCTTGACCAATCACTCATTCACCACGGAGATTCGAACATCACGTGTTATTATCTAGTGGTTGTTTAAGGTTAGCTGTATCGCGGAAAGAAAGGGTGACGTAATGATCTCGTAAATTTCGGAACAATCGAGAAAGGCCAGAGAAGGCTCTAGTCATAACAAAACAAATGGCGTGGACACAATGTAATATTTTAACAAACACATTCAACAAAAATAAGTATCGGCATCCGAAATACTGGTACGTTTTCACTGGAAATCACCGAAATCACTACACATTTTCTCAAAGATTCCAAAATCATCATCTAAAATTATGGTCGAAATTATTTCGTCGCTCAAAACCCGAAATGGCGAGAAAAAAGATCATTGTATAAAATTAGTGGATTTTCAGTAAAATCATCTAAATTGCATAAACATTTTTTAAATGATTTCCGAAATACAGGTACGTTTTGACCCTATTGGTTTCCCTTGGTTCTGGTTTTTATCTTGTTTTGGCCAGAACACTATTAAGAATCGACCTAAATATATTTAGCAACAATAAGTTATATGCCTATTATCTGGTTTTGGTAGACACATTTATCAATTAAACACAATGTTATGATTATGTTTTGGTATAAATGCCACTCCATCTTATTTGTCCATATTGTTAATGTATTAAAATGGAGTTAGTTTTTATTGGCTATCTGTTTATCATGAATATAGACTTCTTTCATACTTCTAGAAAGTGTACCTACTTAACTCCAAAATTTCAAAAGTGGAGCTATCTTGTTTTTGCAGTAACCCCACAAAATTCCAAACGTTTATTTAAAAATTAGCATGCCGTTTAGCGCTGCGACCAATAATAGTGTTGCGGGCCACATAAAAGCTTGGAGGGCCGCAGGTTGAGTATGGCTGCTCTAGACTAAGGTTTGAGTTAAGTTAACATATTGTATAAGTATTTCAACAGCTGACACTTGTCCGACAGCCTTACTGATTTCGCTGTGCATATTATGTATGAGAATAATATATTATCTCTCCCAGGTACCTTTTAAACTCATGAGAGTGCTCTTACACTCTCCTACTCGACTGCTTCATCACCAGTGTTGCCAGACGAACAAAATCAAATTGTTGTACAATACTGTAGAATTCTTTTTTTTTTATAATTTTACCATACAAAATTGATCTTACTAGTGTGATGTTATGGGACACTGGTTAGTTTGAGATTTTATGGGGTAATATAATTTAATAATAATTTTATTAAGTACACATATAAAAATACAAAAGAAAAAATAACACTTAACCTATTCTTGTTCAGCTAGAGTTTTAAAAATATTTCTTCTGGTAATACTTTCTGATTTTGATCTTTTAACTATTTTTGTCTATACATTTTTACTTTCCTATCTGTATACAGATATAAGGAAAGTATAGGAATCATGATTTTTTTCGACCTCGAGTTTTCGACGGATTTTTACGTTTTGAGGTCCCCTGAATCCGTTTTGACTATTTTCGCGATGATGTGTGTGTGTGTGTGTGTGTGTGTGTGTGTGTGTGTGTGTGTGTGTGTGTGTGTGTGTGTGTGTGTGTGTGTGTGTGTGTGTGTGTGTGTGTGTGTGTGTGTGTGTGTGTGTGTGTGTGTGTGTGTGTGTGTGTGTGTGTGTGTGTGTGTGTGTGTGTGTGTGTGTGTGTGTGTGTGTGTGTGTGTGTGTGTGTGTGTGTGTGTGTGTGTGTGTGTGTGTGTGTGTGTGTGTGTGTGTGTGTGTGTGTGTGTGTGTGTGTGTGTGTGTGTGTGTGTGTGTGTGTGTGTGTGTGTGTGTGTGTGTGTGTGTGTGTGTGTGTGTGTGTGTGTGTGTGTGTGTGTGTGTGTGTGTGTGTGTGTGTGTGTGTGTGTGTGTGTGTGTGTGTGTGTGTGTGTGTGTGTGTGTGTGTGTGTGTGTGTGTGTGTGTGTGTGTGTGTGTGTGTGTGTGTGTGTGTGTGTGTGTGTGTGTGTGTGTGTGTGTGTGTGTGTGTGTGTGTGTGTGTGTGTGTGTGTGTGTGTGTGTGTGTGTGTGTGTGTGTGTGTGTGTGTGTGTGTGTGTGTGTGTGTGTGTGTGTGTGTGTGTGTGTGTGTGTGTGTGTGTGTGTGTGTGTGTGTGTGTGTGTGTGTGTGTGTGTGTGTGTGTGTGTGTGTGTGTGTGTGTGTGTGTGTGTGTGTGTGTGTGTGTGTGTGTGTGTGTGTGTGTGTGTGTGTGTGTGTGTGTGTGTGTGTGTGTGTGTGTGTGTGTGTGTGTGTGTGTCTGTAGGTCGCATAACTCATAAACCGATACACAGAAAAACACCAAATTTTAACCTTAAGCGGTTAATGAACTGATTAGATTTTGGGCAGAGTCATAACATCTGGGGGGGTACTTTATGGGTGGTCATTTTTATATTTTATGGAATATTTCTGTTATTTACGTTTGGAGAAGAAAATTCTTTAAGTAAAAGTTACTTGTAATATAATTATTAATAATTTTTGTTTTTTACAAAATTTTCCTAAAATGGTCCGTATTCGAGAAATTTGACAAAAAGTAAAAAAAATTTTATTTAAAAAATTGTTCAAATAAAACTTGTTTTTAATATAATTCTCTATAATTTTTATTTTATACATAATTTTTCTAAAATGGACCGTATTCGAGATATTTGAGAAAATGTGTAAATTTCGAATTTTGAAGAAAACTCAAAAACGGATAAAGAAAAAAACATCAAATTTTAAACTTAAGTTTTATTTCGGCCTGACGTGAAATGATTAGATTTTGGATAAGGTCGGAACATCTAGGGGGGTACTTTATGGGAGGCTGTTTTTATATTTTATGGAATATATCTGTTATTTATGTTTGGAGAAGAAAATTGTTCAAATAAAAGTTACTTCTAATCTTATTATATATAATTTTTGTTTTATGTCAAAATTTCCTGAAATAATCCGTATTCGAGAAATTTGACAAAATGTGCAAAATTCTGATTTTTATGAAAATTGTTGAACTTAAAGTTGTTTGCGATATCGATCTCTATAATTTTTGTTTATATATGATTTTTCTAAAATAGACCGTAATGGAAAAGTGCTAAATTTAAATTTTTCAGTATTTTCGTTTTCAATGAATATCTATAGAAAATTTTTTCGAATTAGATGTATGTGGACAATGTATATATTTAGTTTATCCTCTAAACAAATTTTTATTTTCAATCCTACGAACTAGATTGAATTTCTGTTGTATACTTACATTTACTACATGTTTTAGTAACACATTAGTACAAACGTACGATTAAAAATATTTTTAGTTACAGGGTGATATACAAATGTACGACGGCATATAGTTTTTCCAAAATCTAACTAATTTTACTGTGACGTCAGGAAAGCAAATTTTTAAAAAATACTACAGAATATGGTATTTTGGCAAAAAAATATTATACGTACATATTTCTTATACAGGCTGTTCCAATAGCAACAGTTAAATTACCCAAGTAGCATTTTTCGTGGGCGGAACGTGGCCACCACTACTTTTGAAACTTTAAAGTGTATTGCCAAAGTTTCTGTCACGTAATAGACACGGTTCTACCACGTGGCGGTAACCAAAATAGGAAACACTTTCTTGGTGACAAACACGTTTCAGCCACGTTTCCGGAACTTATATAATCACGTCTACACCACGTGGCGAAAACGAGTCGATAACGTGACGATAATGTGGCGAAAACGTGGCGGCATGGTGGCCGACACTAAACGCTTAACTTTGCTTACTGCCCTTGTATTTTGATTGTTATTTGTAGCTCGATCTTCGTCCTGCAAATTATTTCTCCTATTCTCCTTGCTTATTCTCTAACTTGACAACAGTTGTAAACTAATAAGTAGGTACATACTAAATAATAATATTAATAATAAGGTGTAATAAAAATATTGATTCAGGAATTCTGTTGGAACGATTGGAAGTTTACTGTCAAATATTGGCGTTGAAGCTCGAAATATTCGCTGTGTGCAAGACTGGTAGCGCTCTCTGGTGACGGGATAGCGACAGTTCTCCTCATTCATTCCCGCATACTTGCTATACACCTCACACTCAACAGTTGAACTTGAAAATTCTTTTTCAACAATTAAGTGTTTCAACAAGTTTTGTGTTCGCTGTTAGTTGATAGACTAACAAAAATTGTTTCTGTCGCACAAAAAGTAAGTAAATGACATAAAAATATTTTTGGAGGTTAAGCATACGAAGTATCTGCGTTTTAAATGTCAAATCAATGTAATTTGTCTGTATTTTTAGATGCTACATTTTTGACATGAGTGTCATCTTGTACACTGGATTTGAGAAAATATCTCATGACATAAACTTTCAGCCTGAAACGCCAAGAAAAGGTAAAGATTTGGTAGAAGCTGGACATGTCATAAATGTCAAAGAGCACAGAGAGTCAGGCGTTGGCCTTTTTATCCGAGCTGGTGTCATTAGACAAACGTCTGTCACGAAAAAAGAATATCTTGTAGAATTGCATGTAAGATAAAAATTGTGTTGAAATCCATTTATTATTGACAATAATAAAAATCTGATGTGTCCAACACATGAATTTCCTATCTAGTTATTATAGGCTTTTTCCGGTTATTTTGTACAACCTATTGCAGCATCTCTATAAATGTTTAGAGGATAAACTAAATATATACATTGGCCACATACATCTACCTCAAAACATTTTTCTATAAATATTCATTGAAAACGAAAATACTGAAAAATTTAAATTTACTACTTTTCCATTACGGTCCATTTTAAAAAAAATCATGTATAAACAAAAATTATAGAGATCGATATCGCAAACAACTTTTAGTTCAGCAATTTTCATAAAAATCAGAATTTTGCACATTTTGTCAAATTTCTCGAATACGGACCATTTCAGGAAATTTTAACATAAAAAAAAATTATAGATAACAATATTAGAAGTAACTTTTGTTTGAACAATTTTCGTCTCCAAACAAAAATAACAGATATATTCCATAAAATATAAAAACGGCCTCCCATAAAGTACCCCCCCGGATGTTCCGACTTTGTTTAAAATCTAATAATTTTACGTCAGGCCGAAATAAACCTTAAGTTTAAAATTTAATGCTTTTTTCTTCATCCGTTTTTGAGTTTTCTTCAAAATTCGAAATTTACACATTTTCTCAAATATCTCGAATACGGTCCATTTTATAGAAATTTTGTATAAAATAAAAATTATAGAGAACTATATAACAAACAACTTTTATTTGAACAATTTTTATAAAAAAATATTTTTTTTTACATTTTGTCAAATTTCTCGAATACGGACCATTTAAGGAAAATTTTGTATTTAACAAAAATTATAGATAATTATATTAAAAGTAACTTTTGTTTGAAGAATTTTCTTCTCCAAACGTAAATAACAGATATATTTCATAAAATATAAAAATGACCACCCATAAAGTACCCCCCCAGATGTTCCGACTTTACCCAAAATCTAATCAGTTCATTAGACGGTGGAATAAAGCTTAAGTTTAAAATTTGGTGTTTTTCTGTGTATTGGTTCATGAGTTATGCGACCTACACACACACACACACACACACACACACACACACACACACACACACACACACACACACACACACACACACACACACACACACACACACACACACACACACACACACACACACACACACACACACACACACACACACACACACACACACACACACACACACACACACACACACACACACACACACACACACACACACACACACACACACACACACACACACACACACACACACACACACACACACACACACACACACACACACACACACACACACACACACACACACACACACACACACACACACACACACACACACACACACACACACACACACACACACACACACACACACACACACACACACACACACACACACACACACACACACACACACACACACACACACACACACACACACACACACACACACACACACACACACACACACACACACACACACACACACACACACACACACACACACACACACACACACACACACACACACACACACACACACACACACACACACACACACACACACACACACACACACACACACACACACACACACACACACACACACACACACACACACACACACACACACACACACACACACACACACACACACACACACACACACACACACACACACACACACACACACACACACACACACACACACACACACACACACACACACACACACACACACACACACACACACACACACACACACACACACACACACACACACACACACACACACACACACACACACACACACACACACACACACACACACACACACACACACACACACACACACACACACACACACACACACACACACACACACACACACACACACACACACACACACACACACACACACACACACACACACACACACACACACACACACACACACACACACACACACACACACACACACACACACACACACACACACACACACATACAGGTCCCGGTAGTTTTGTGACATCCGGACCTGCAGACGAAATTGTGGCACATTTGATGCCGGCCTGTGTATGCATTGTACCTAAATTTAGGAATGTAATGCACTAGGTTGCGCTCTTATACACACCGTAGTTTCGGAAATAAAATTGCAAACCTTAGGCAAACATGTGGCATCCGTTGCCACATTAATTACATTTATCCAAAATTGTGTTTAGGGTGCCACAATATATTTACTGTGTACTGTGTGTTATGGATGCCACATCAAATGCATTTACCCAAAGATGTGTAGGGTGCCACATCAAATGCATTTATCCAAAATTGTGTTTAGAGTGCCACAATATAGTTACTATGTACTGTGTGTGTATTTACTTAAAGATGTGTAGGGTGCCACGAGAAATGTATTTGCTTTGTACCGTGTTAAGGTTGCCACATGTTCAGGGTGTGTGTCGAAAATTTCGTAGCACTTAAATGCTTAGTCATGAATCGTGATTTTATAAATTATTAATTAATTTGACAGTTTTTCATTTAAAAAACTAGTGCAATTTATGATTTAGTAAATCAAATATACTTTGATAACTGATCGTAAAATCTATTGGATCATAGATGGCATTTCTAAAATGTGGCAAACTGTCAAGTTAATTAATTAATATTCACAAATCTTAAAAAAAATGATCTAATTATTTATGCTACGTCTTAATTAGTAGGGTTTGTAAAATAAATCTATAAAATATGGGTTTCAAATGATTTTAACTTATATCCTAAATAGCTATCATTGAAAGCAGTTTCTGTTTTTATTCATGCGATTCATGACTTTATATTTCTTATTAAATTGATACTTCTTGGAGAGTGCAAGGTAAGTTAGATACACAGTATTTTTTCAATTTATTTGTGTATTTTAAAATTTTTAGAGGCTAAAGAGAACGTTGGGCAAGCACACAACAAAAACGATAAGTAGCTAGATGTACGATTGGAAGAAGTCAGGGCCCGTTTTCACCTTTGTATACCTTTAACTGTCAGTTAGTTCCTATAGTTTCAATTCTTAAAACCATAGCAATAGGCCGACATTTAAAGTTTCCAGAAGGTAAAAAAATCAGTCCCAACGTGCATGATACGTTTTTATATTAATTTTTGTACTTACTAAACTGTAACAAAAATAAAACCTAAAACTGAATAAACATATTTTTATTTATTTTTAATTCTAGTCGAACATAACATAAAATCATAAAAAAATGTTCATTTTGTATATTTAAAAAAAGGTCGATTTTAACAAAACAAAATTATAACTCTTATAATAGCAAGTATTTATGACAACTGTTCATAATTTGTTGCAGAACTAAATATTTTCTAATATCAAAATAAATGGTTTAAACATTAAGGGTCTATTTATACTCCCTTATTATTATTATTTGCATTATGATTAAGGATTAAGTTGAACCTTCACAGTGTAATGGGGACATTTATACTCGATTTATGATTAGTATTAGCATTAATAGTTATGCCTTATAATTGACAGGTTCAACTTTTATGTTAAAACTTAAATTTCTTCTTTTCTATCAAAAGAATAATTGACGTATTTGGCCTTTGTTTTTAATAGATACCCTTTTTGAATATTTAGTCCAGTTTAATGCTTAATCATAATACTAATATAAATACTAATAATAAGGAAGTATAAATAGACCCCAAGGAATAATAAAACAGTTTAAAAATTTTCATTAAAATTATCATGTCGCCATTAAAAATTGAGAAGGTCCAACAATAGCAATAGTAATAATCTATTTTTTCTTTGTTTTATTTTTACTTATAACATTTTTAACGAAAAATTTGATGTCGGTCCATGATCTGCGGCTAAGTATATCATTTTGTTTTTCTTTAATTTTCATACACTTATCCTTTCCTGATACTGATTCATTTTTTATGTCTACTTTAAACTTCTTCAGTAATACACCCTTTTCTGATTCATTCCATGGTACTCTAGCTAAAGCTGCTTCTCTCTTCGTCCTTTTAGGTTCATTTGTTTCTAAGAAAGAAAAGAGAATATATAATTACCTAAGCTACTACCTAGCAATTGTATAATACCCCGTACAAATGACATCATGGAGAAGCGGGGAATTTTATTTTTGACCAAGATATTTGTCAGTTTACAAATTATTATATACCCATTTTTGTAATATATTTTAGTAAACTACTTCGTAAAGACAATTTTTAAATCCAGCGCCTAGTTTGGTCATAAATCAGGTTTTGTTGCCCACCCTTGTAAAATTAGAATAATAAATGTACGTACTAGATGTTCGTTTGTTTTTTCCAATGAATGCTTCAGATGTTAATTCCTTCTTTTCGTTCGCAGTACTGTGCAACCTAAAACCTCAGCACTGTTTCTTGAAAATTCTTCCACTTCTTCATCACTAGCTTCGCCATCATTTTGATCAGGAGCATCCTCTTCTATGGGTGGTAAATCTTGGAAAATATTATATATGGATAGTTTATCAATAAATTTATTGGTTTTTTGTTTTAAATTCCCTGCCCTAATTTGAAAGAACCCTGTACTGTGGGTGTAGAAATTTTTTTTCTTTTAATTATATACATACACCTTTTCACCCCCTCTTTCCTTCCCTTTAAATGTGAAAATTCAAAAATTCTAAATATGTCAATATTTATTTATGTAGAGTGGCTACAATTCAGATTTGAAACTCCTACACTTGAAAACCGATACAAACTTCTCCCCGTTTCACCTCCTTAAAATATAAAAATTCAAAAACCCTAATTATTTTAACATTTATTTTTGATGAGTAGCTACAATTCCAATTTATAATTTCCTACCCTTAAAAACT